>WBNM01027624.1:0-40239 GCA_013399055.1 Ramphastos sulfuratus | reverse complement strand
TGTGGCTGCTCCCTCCCTGGAGGTGTTGGACCAGGTTGGACGAGGCCTTGAGTGACCTGTCCTAGTGGCAAGTGCCCCTGCCTATGGCAGGGGGTTGGAATTAGATGATCCTTGAGGTCCATTCTATGATTCTATGAGACCTTTTATAAAAATGCAACTTGAAACATTTTAATACTTTTGACTGTTTTCAGTGGCTTAGTTCTGAATTTCGCTTCAGTATGTAGAAAGCTACAGGATATTTCAAAAGAAGCATAACAAATAGCTCAGCAAAACAATGGCAAAAGTTAAAGATCACACCACAAAACCTAGCTGAATTTCACAAGTAAAATAGTTGAGGTTACATGAAAGACCATGAAACTGCAAACTGCACACATACTTGGAGTGGGCAGTATGGGACCTTTTGTGTAGTAGAAATCCTAGGCCAACAGCAGCTAGGTAACCATATGAATAATGGGTAAGGCAGGTAGTATAAGGTATCCATTGACCAGGACTTTCTGTGGGAACCAGTGAGGCAGTCCTCAGCCTGATCATTGCAACTTAATAAGGACAATAACCCAAATATGTCATACAGACCTTACCACACAGCTTAAATCTTCTGAGGTAGGGAGGTTCTGAGGTAAAAGAGGATACTTTCATACGAGTGAAACACCCAGATGAGCAGATACATGTTCTGTGAACAGATTCATCAACTGCGTCAGGTCTATTCCAGTCTCAAAGACATTCAGATCAATTCATCACTCCCTGACACAGACTTCTTAAGAGAGGACTAATGCTAGTGCTTCATTAACACTGCTCTACCACTCTACTACAGTGAACATCAGTTTCCTGCAGACCAGATCTGTGACTATTTGTTTCTCATTGCACAATCACAGAATCGCTGAGGTTGTCAGGAACCCCAGAAGATCACACAAAAAAATCTCACTGCTCAGAGCAGGGTCACTTAGAGAAGGTTGTTCAGAGCCTCCCTCTCCACTCCTACTCATTATTCCTTCAGTTTGTTAATGAATATGTTTTAAAGCTAAGGTTGCTCTTCCCTTGTCCGCAAAGCCAGTCCTTTCACCATAGAAGGCTATCAGCTTTATCAGGCAGAATTTCTCCACAAGAAATCCATGCTGACAACTTTCAATCACTGTAATGGTTTAAATCAGAACAAAATGGGTCATACCAAAGCATCAGGTTAACTTGGCTATTTTCCCAACACAGAAATGAGGGAAAAGTAACATAAACTTGGTATTGAGACCAAAAAAAGTGAGAGAAGAATACTTTACTGAGCAAAATCAGATAAACATGGTACAAAATGAGAAATTACCTTAACCTATTTGCACAGGGCAACAAAAAGCAGCAGCAAGCAGAAGCAAGCAAGCCAAAAGCCCAAGCCAGAAAACTACTCCTCCATCCCTCCCTGTCCTGTCACCATCCCAGCAGAAAAACCAACACCCAGGAACCTGGAACCCAGAAACAGCAACTGGAACAGGAAGCCTCCCATGTTGCAGTCTGAACTTCAAGCCCCATCATACTTTGCTCCAGTTAGTATTTTCACTTTTTGGAAGCTGACCTGACTGTGGCATGGTATAGATAACAGCAGCAGGTTCAGTTCAATTCATGACAATCTAGAAACAGTTTCCAGGATTGCATGATACTTCTCCTTTCCACTGATCAAAATGAGGCTGACTGGCCTATCATTTGTTGAATTACCCTTGTTTTCTTCCATTCCTCAGGAGACTTCCTCAGTCACTGTGGCATTCCAAAGACAAGACAGTGGCCTTGGAATGATATTGGCCACTTCCCTCTGCACGTGAATTAATCTCCGTCATGGACTTCAATCTATATAATTTGTTTAAATATTTACTTTCTAAATCCTTCTCTATTGAGTGTAGTTCTTCATTGCTCCAGAATGTGTCCACTTTTCAGTCTATTTCTTCTTGAAGTCTGTAAAAACAAAACAACAGCAAAACTGATAAAGTCCACAGGCCTGCCTTATTCATTTACTGTAGTTTGTTTCACCTCCTTTCACCAACACTCAGCCATCAGGTGTCCTAGACAGAAATGGAAGGGAGTACTGAACTGACAGGAAGGAGAAACTTGGTTATAAAGCTTCCTTCCTCTTTTACCTCCCTTTGCAGCTTTTGCCTTTGCTGTTTTAGGCTTCTGTTGATTTAAATGTTTTGAAATTATTTTTTTCTTGAAATTTCAATTCAGTGTACTGATGCTCAGAAGTGATCCATTGTTTGGCAGTCTGCAATGTATATATATATATGTGTGTGTGTATATATGTGTGTGTGTAAATAACAGCATAGACTGTAGTCATTTGTAAAATTAAGGATTTGTTTTTTCTTTTGGTAAAACAGCTAAACTAACTACAAGCTTTATAGTGAGAAATAATGAAGGATTTTTTTTCTCCTTGAGCTTAGGTCATTCTGAACTTCATGACTCTGCTAGGCTAAACAATCTAAACAGTTTTACAAGACGTAAACTACAGATGCTGCAATGCAGTTTATTGCTTCACAGTAAAATGAAATAAAAATTAATGCTTTTTGATTTAGTATCTCTTGAGAATAGTTCTCATGGGAGCATGCTGAAAATTTTTTTTCAGTCTTTGTGAAGAAAAATTGGAGCTGAAACAGGCAGAAGCTTTTGTTCTATACTAAATTTGAGTGCCTTGGCATGTTTTCTTTAAGAACAAATGTACAGAGACTAATCCCAATGCCACCGAAATATGGAGTGGGAAAGCATAAAGGAGGAAAACAGCTCAGATAACTTCACTTTACTGATGCTTAAAAATTTTACTAGTCTTCCAACAAATCACAACTCATTGTTAAACATCTGAGTTACATTTTGGTATCCTAACATGGTTTAATTACAAAAGAAGCATAACCTCCTGCAGGAGTCCTGCTTGTAACTGCTAATGAGCAATAGGCAATAAACTATCCTTTATAAATCAGTATGTGAGAAATTAAATATGAATGCTTGGACTTGGTTAGCCCCATAGCTAATGGAACTATAAAAGACATGATTAATTAGAAAGGTGTTTTAGAAAGGTTAATTAGTTTATTTTTTAAATTATCTGCTGAGATAATGTGGTGGCTAGAAAAAAATCCTGCATCATTAATTAGCCAATGATTTATCTGAAAATCCAGGATAGAGTTAGTTTGGCCAACAACTGTAGCTGACAGATAAATCTGTTTATTATTCAACAATGTTCTGAATTGTTGACATTTAAAAAAAATTCTTATCTTTAATCATTGCAGAGTTAATCTATGCAATAAGAATTTCAGAATAGGATTATAATTTTTAATCCTGTTAGAAGACAGTGAACTTAGTTTTGGTTTTACCCAAAAGTATTAGAGCAGTACAATCTAATCGGAAAGATGGCCTATATCATCTTACAAATGAATTTGCTGCTTAAGTATAAAAGTAGAGGAAACAGTTGGGAAAAAAGAAAAGTAAAAAAATGCTTAGCTTGCCAGTGAAAAAACAATGGATAATACATAATTTTCTAGATTTTATTAAAAACCAATAAGGCAGCTGTGAGGAGGAATTTTTTTCTAAACTTGAGGACCAGTGTGGCAGGAAACTTGACTATATTGTTTGAAAGTGTATGAAGGATGTCATCACTGTCAAGAACTGAGACTAGAAAAGAAGAAATTTTACTTGTGAAAGCCCTTGCAAAGACAAGCAGTTCACATTCATGAGACAGAAAATCTAGGCAGTTTATGCAGACACCTGTGATAAGCATTATATTGGGAAGGTCTTGTGTAGGTAAGCACAGCCTCCCTTTCTGAACTGGGAAAACCACCTCACATCCATAGGGTATAAAAGGACTGCAGCCTCTTGGGCTTGCTGTATTGCATCTACCATACAAGGCCTTGCAGGAAGTACACTCACCACCAAAGAACTCGGACTAATGCCATGAAGATGTTGCTGCATCCAAGGGTGGCAATATCTTCTTATCTCATTCTCTCTCTTCTCTCATTCTTCTTCCTATTTCCCTCTCCTCTAGTCTAACCAAGTTTCTTTAAGGTGCAAGTGAGCAAGTGCTTTCACATAGTGCTCCTTGGGTCACATAAACAGAGCTCATTAGCTGTTTGGTCTTTATTCAGCATAATTTACTCCAAGGGAATTTTTTAATCTAGCATGACCTTCTTGCTACCCAGGTTTGGCTTGGGAAATTTGGTTGTGACAGACCTGCAGAACCATACATTAAGCAATGCATTATATATGTTATTTACAGGTTTTACGAATGTTCCAGAGCATTCCAGATTCCTTCCTTCTCCCCTCCACTGTGGGTCTGAATGGGGAGAAGAAGGCACGAAAACTGCTGCCCCCTCCAACCCCGCAGGTTGAAGGGGGAACATCAGCAGGCATCTTTCCACACGTGTGCTGAACCATGTGGCAGCCTGCGATGGGAAACAGGCTGGTGGCTGCCTGGGTTTTTGAGCCCAGTGTAAATTGGCAAATGGACACTTTGTCTAGAAAAGCATAGAGCAAGGGAGAAGGCGCAGGGTTCCCACCTTAGAAGGGTGTTAGTCTTAAGAGTCCCCCGCCTTGACAGAGCTCCCATTTTGGACTGTCTTTACTTTTGGACGGCTCCTACCTTTTTGCACAGCTCTCAGTTTGCACTGTCCCTGCCTTTGGACAGTTCTCCCCATTTTTACACCACTCTGTGCAAACTTGCAGGCTTGGCATGTCCTGGGGTCCTTTTGAGAGAGCTGCTGGCAGCACCTGGACCCAGTTGCATTCAGACCATACTACAGCCGATTTCCTCACTGCTGTTCTGCACTGGGGAGACCTGATCAGTTTAGCTGTTCCCTGCCACTGCCAGGAAGCATTGCTTCCATGAATCCCTGTCTCGTGGCAGTTGTGTTTCGAGACACTTCTGACTTTGGCAGCTTTTCCACCCACTTTGGGCTTCCGCCACGTGGATCCAGACTATTGGATATTGCTTGCAGCATCAGAAGGCAACCGAACCACAGAAAAATCCAGCAAGGGATCATCACCCAATACCTACCTCACCTCTGTGAGTAAAGCCTGCTGGTCCCTTAATTCTCTGCTCAGCCTGATTAATAGTGGAGTAAAACTGTGTCTATAGCTTAGCCTTTTCCATTTCCTGACTTCCTAAATCTCTACATTTGTCCACAACATCCTGTTGAAGAATTCCCGATCGAATTAGAACCTGTAAATAAATCTAAACTAGTTTTGTATATAGTTTGGGGGCAGGGCTTTCAGGAAAAAAAAAATAAATTATTTTTATAATTCCTGACTTGGCCACATTAATTCCCTGCCTCCATGACAATGAACTATCCTGATCACTAGCTAAAAAGATAAGAAACAAATACAATAATTCTTCAAAACAGAATAACAAAAGCAGGATAGTCATAACATTAACTCTGTAGAAGTTTCCTATTTTCCAGAATTAATTCAAATATTTAAATAGATTTGATTTGTACTGGAAATGAAAATGCATTGGATCATTCCAGGCCAGGTTATTTTTGCACCGGGTCTTGCCTTGTCACACAAAAATTTTCTTTGACATTTTCTTTGACATATTTAAATCAATTCTTCTTTAGCTTCTTTATAACGCTTGTTGGAAATAGAAATTAATTTTTTCTTGTCTCTGCTATCAACAGAATTTTGCAACATGATTTCATTAATCTGAGGTCTTTTTTTTTTTTTCATTTGTTTGGTTTTGTTTTATTTGTTTGTTATTTGGTTTTTTTTTCCAGTCACCTCTTCAATTTCTTACTACCTTTCTATTTCCAGTATTTGGTTTAGAGCAATGTTGTTTCCATCCATCACTGTCTCTGCATTTTCAATTTTCCTCTCAGAATCTTGCAGTCTAGGACCAAAGCTCTCACATTCAATCTACCTAGAAATATTTATTATTTGAATTGCATCCAACCATTTACTAATACTCACAAAAGGATGGTTGTGGAATGTTTTTAAAAATTTCTTCCTTTTTTAACAAAAAGCTTGAAATTGCCCAATAAATCCAGTCTCTATGTTTCAGTGAGGGGACACTAAATAAAAAACTTTCTCTCAGTTAGTGGAAACTTAGAAATGAAGATGCCAAGACATGTAAAAATTAACAACTCTTGGTTGTATAGATAGTTCTATATAAGACAAAGGTCTGCCCAATATTTACATTTTACTTCACAATTTTTACTTTTCCAATATTTACATTTTTATCTGAAGTAAATAGCTCAGAAAACGTCATAGGGGTGACCAATTTTTAAATGCTATTAAATTTTTTGTTGTTTTTAGCTTTCTCGATTCCTGATTTTAATAAACATCTTTCCAAACTGCAGAATTATATCTTCCTTGCTGAGAAAATGCATCTTGTACAGAACATGACAGCTTTTTATTTAATGATGTAATTTATTTTCTTTAGCTGTTCTTTGTTACTAGACTGGGGGGGTGGGGGTGGTGATACTTGTTTAGAGAAAATTAGCTTTTAACTGCAGTATAAAAAGCCTATTCCCTATCCTGTTCTCCTGCCTCATAACGAGATCACAAGTGAATATTCCTCATACTTCAAAGAGGAATTATTTATTGTCTAAGGAACTAAATTCTCCTGTTCATACACTGGCATTGGGTATTGATTGATGGGCACAATTCAGGCTACATCTACACATGCAAATACTTATTTTTGAAGGGCTAATGAATGAATTTCAGTGTTTCTCCAATGGCTGACTGATATCTCATGGGAAATGCATGAGTTATGATAAATGCATATGGTAAATAGTTCTTTCTGGTCCACTAGATCCTGTGTGATGAGTTTGATCTATCAATGAGACAAAGGAAAACATTGCCTGAAAAGCCAGGCAATGGTTTTATATTCCATCATAAGTTACAATAGTGTTTTGTCCTGTGTTATAGCTGCATTACTCTTTAATTGGTTTATTGCAGTCTTACAGGTGACACCATTTAATTGCTGGTGTAATGTGGAATTATGATAATTAGAAACACTCATACCTTTTAATACTTTTCATCTTTGAATGTTCCCCGTTTAAAGGCTATGAGAGCACAAGACAATGATCTTACTAAAAAGTGTTCCTTTTCAATATTCTTACATCAAATTCCTTTATTCTAATATTTGAAAGGAGATGAAGGACTGACTAAACTGTAAAACTATATCCATAAAATGAAAAATTTTACTTCTATTTCTGGTCACTCAGAGAACTGTCTTTATGGGTTTCTTAATTCAGTGGAAGTAATGTGAAGAGAGCAATTCCAATCTGAATATTTCAATAGATATTGCTTATGCTTAGATGAACTTAATTAATTTTCAAACTAAACAAACATCATTTAAACCTGCCATTTGGCATAAACTGCTCTGGAAATACTGCAATGCAAGTATCAATAAAGATAATACCTAGATATTATCTAATGCAGTACACAAAAGTGAGCAAGTACAAAACAACTTTCATGATTTGGGCTTACAGGTTCTTACATTTTCACTCAATAAGCAGTTCTCAGGTCTCTTCCAGAAAAGAGAAATCTCCTTACCTGTCCATGTTATAATCTGTATAGCTATTAAATATGTAGAGACGAGGGGGGAAAAATATATCTAAAATTGCCATTTTTAAAGGGATTATGGCAAAAAGATACAATACAAAATCCTCCAGTGAACAATACAAGAAGCATGATAAGTCACAAAGCCAAGATAACCTCAAGGATATTATTCATGATGGATCTGTTTTGTCAGGGAATTAAACTCATGACCCAAGTATTGGAAAGTGCTGGGCTTACTTATTGAGCTACAGAAAAATCTCATTTGCTGTCAGTAGTAGTCCTTTTAAACTCAGCTCGGAAAGCTTTCAGCCAAAGGGCTTTCACCTTGAAAGGGCAAAAGATTAAAGTGAGGATAGTATTAAATGGAAAAATCAATGACAACTAGTTAAATAAAAAAGGAAACTTTCAAATGAAGATAAATAATTGGCCAAATTCATCCCTTGGGTTTCTCTTGTTTTCTTCATTAGAGGTCCAGCAGAGTTAGGTTTGTCGCTGTGTGCGGAACACAAAAGAGAAACAGTTCAAAAAGAGTTCTGTGTAATATGGAATTACAAGTAGTCATCTGGGGAGGTATTGAGGATAAAACTTGCTTCAAACCTGTACATTGCTGAAAAAAAGATCTGNGCAACCAACCAACCAAAAACCCCATAAAGCAAGTGTTATACAAGAAGGATTGTTTGTATCATAAGTTACTGACTCTTGGAGCTTCAAGTCAAAGAACCTATAAGATATGAAGCAATGTCTAATTTAGTTCTAAATAATGTAGAAAATTTGAAACAATAAAATATTGAGCACAGCCAATAAATTCAAGGTGTTTATAGGGAAAAAAATCACAAATATATGTTTCTTGTGAAATAAAGCTACAAAATAATGTGATAACAGGAAAGGAAGACAGAAAAAAAAGCTGATAAGGGCAGAAGACACAGAAATTGAACATGTACAAGAAACAGCATTTAGTACACTTGTTGAGTCAGAATAAATTCTATATAAGAATATGTAATAAAACCAGAATACTTGCAAAATATGGTGAATATCATAAAGAAATACATAGAAGTGTATAAGCAGTCAAAATAATGTATCGAGAAGAAAAATAATGTAATGTGTAACTGAACAGCAATTTAAAATTAGTATGAAATACCTAAGAACATTTTAGAAAAGTTCCCAAGGGCTAAAAGCAAATTTTTTTTTTCAAGAGCTATGAGAAATAGGAATATTTTCAGGAAGCTGGAATGATTAATCATCAGACTTAAAATAGCAGGAAGACAATGACATTGCAATAGATATAAATTAAGTACTTACATCAATGGTCTTTGTAGAGGATAATTTTCTCACAGCATAGAATCATAGAATCACAGAATCATAGAATGGTAAGGTTGGAAGGAGACCTCAAGGATCATCTAGTTCCAACCCCCTGCCATAGGCAGGGACACCTCCCACTAGTACAGCTCACTCAAGGCCTCGTCCAACCTGGCCTTGAACACCTCCAGGGAGGGAGCAGCCACAACCTCCCTGGGCAACCTGTGCCAGTGTCTCACCACCCTCACTGCAAAGAACTTCCTCCTAACATCTAGTCTGAATCTTCCCTCTGCCAGTTTAAACCCATTGTCCATTGTCCCTAGTCCTGTCATTGCAAGACCTTGTAAATAGTCCCTCCCCAGCCTTCCTGTAGGCCCCTTCAGATATTGGAAGGCTACTATAAAGTCTCCTGGAAGCCTTCTCTTCTCCAGGCTGCAGAGCCCCAACTCTCTCAGCCTGTCCTCATAGCAGAGCTGCTGCAGCCCTCTGATCATCTTTGTGGCCTCCTCTGGACCCACTCCAACACTTCCATGTCCTTCCTGTGCTGGGGGCTCCAGAATATAAATAAATGGCAATTTTCTGTTGCAGATAACAGTACAGAATGCCTTATCCCTAGGGACTAAGGAAAGTGAAGCTATAAAATTTGTAAATGATAGCAAATTATTGAAGATGGCTAATTGAAAACTGACTGTGAAAAAAATATAAATAATTGCATTTTATTCTCTGATTAAAAGGAAAACAAAATAAAACCATCCAACAAACAACAGAAACAGAAAAAAATACATCAGCTAAAGTAATATACAGAGACAGAAAAAAATCTTACCTCAGTACACATGCAAAAAATTACATCAGCTATAGTTAAGTAATATACAGAGTCAGAAAAAAATCTTAGTTCATATGCAATGACACATAGAATAAGTTACTGTCACTCAGTAAAGCAAGACTGAAGTTAATAATTCCTATTAATGTCTTTTCAGTGCTATTTAGTAGCCACAATAGCAAACAAAAAGCTGGGAGTCGTTAGGAGTACAACAGGAGGCAAACAAAAAAACGAGATTGGGTTACTCTATAAATGAATGGTGTGCTCCTGTGCCAGGCACAATTCAGTGTAAAATTCTATTTGTCCAGTCTCAAAAGAGATCTACTAGAACTAGAAAAGATATAGAACAGGATCATTGCTTGAAGAGGTTACCACATCTTCAGCCTGGAACAGAGTAGTGGGTAGCAGTCTATGAAGTCATATGAAGATACTTGAAAGGTTGTGGCCGTTTGAGTTAGATTCCTACCTCAGAGAAACTTGGAGGTGGAAGCTCTAAGGCAAACATTCTGGGGAAGGTTCCGAGGCAGGACGTTTGGCTGCTCTGCGAACAGTCCGTCTGCCCGGGGCCGTGGCCTTCCCTCCCCCGCTTCGGCTGCAGCCTGCGTCTTTAACTCCTGACTCCCTGCTGCTGCCTCCAGAGAAGGGAAAAACCTCATTCCGAACCTGTTTATTTCTGCTTTTCTCTCTTCTCCATATTACAAACAGACCTACAATAGCAGCCAGAAACATCAAATTCAAACATATCAAGCAAACCACTGGATAACTCAGCTCTCCCAAATAACTCTTGGTCTCTGACACAAGCATAACATACGGCATACCCTCAGCTACATTCCTAAACCCAAAAACATCCATAACAAAATTTCCAACCTTTGTTATCACAGCTTTTACCCAGCTCCAAACTGTCCTACCAAAAAAGGAGCACACATGATACTGTACCATGGCAGTAAAGCACTGCTGAACAGATAAAGTCAAAATTGAAGCAATAATAGGCCAAAATATACCAAACAAATCCATTTTTTTTTTTTTTACTTCCTTGTTCTTTATGTCCAAATAAAGATTGAGCCCCACGTTTGGAAAAGCGCCAAAATTAATGTACCAGGTTAGGGTGGATCCCTCCCCTGGTAGAATAAACTTACCACAACACGTATTTTTTTGTGAAGTCAAGAAAAAAAAATTATATTTCTTAAACTGAATATAACAGTGTAGGGGAAAAAATACAACTAACAACCTGAAGGAAGATGGGGAAGGGGTCAAGCGGCGGCGAAAGCAGCAGCAGCAGCAGCAGCAGCCAAAACAGCGGCAGGGGAAGATAGCAGCAGGCGCAGGCGAAGCGGCGGAAGCAGCAAGGGGAAAGTACAAACTGTGCTTCCAGACATAAAGCTTTTGGTGCTCCAATGAGATTATATTAACTTATCCATTATTGCCATTCTATGGCCTATCCCCAGAATGTTTGCCTTAGAGCTTCCACCTCCAAGTTTCTCTGAGGTAGGAATCTAACTCAAACGGCCACAAAGGTACCCAATGAATTGGGTCTAAAGGAAATGAAATATTTTTTTTTCATACAATTTATTTGAGAAATTTAAAAACAAGTATGTCAAAAGGTGCTTAGGCAAACTAATATAAGAAATGCCCAACTGTGGCATGTCTAGATGCAAAGATTAAGAATCCTTAAACCACTAGCAGCAGAGACTTGGGAGGGCATAGTAAAGAAGGTTTGATGTATACACCTACCGTGTCTCAGACTTCATAGCACAGATCCAATCTGTCTAACCTGAGGCATTTTAGTTGCCTTCAGTCCATAGATGTTCTTGTACAAGAAAGGAAAAAAAAAGTTTTTAATTGAGTTCTGCAAATATGTATTCCTTCTCTCATTCTACAGGAAGCCTGAAATTATTTAGGTTGTACTTTCATAATGTAAAATATTGTGCAAAAACAACATCATGTTCTCTCTCAATATTTTGCTACTTATTCCTGTGAGACAAATCTCAGATAAGCCCTACATAAACTTCTGTAGTTTGGGGTTGGAAATCAAAGTAAGAGGGTGATCAAACTAAAAAGACTGTCACACTTGTTCTTTTTTCTTGCAACTTGCAGCAATCCCACAGTCTTGTTCACAACTCATCCCATGAAAGAAGAGAGTCAAAGCAGCTGAGAGAAAAGGAGGTTAGTTACGATATGTGCTGGAAAGAGCCAGGTTGGAAACATCTTGTTCAGTACAACCATCAAATTCATTAAAGTATAAAACCATAGCTACAGGATGAGATGAATCATGAATTCAAAGCTTTTATTAAGCATTCACCATATTCAGGTGTAGTATTAATTCAAGTTAGACTACAAAAATGTCTGGTCTGATTCCCTATGAGTACTATCATGTAAGTATGTAACCAACAGAATTGAAGTTAAAGGGATCATAGAATCATAGAATCATAGAATGTCAGGGGCCGGAAGGGACCTTGAAAGATCATCTGGTCTATCCCCCCTGCTAGACCAGGATCATGTAGAGCAGATCACACTGAAACACATCCAGACAATTCTTGAATATCTCCAAAGAGGGAGACTCCACAACCACCTTGGGCAGCTGGTTCCAGTGCTCTGTCACCCTTGCAGTGAAAAAATTCTTCCTCAGGTTCACATGGAACCTCCTATGCCTCAACTTCCACCCAATGCCCCTTGTCCTATCACTGGGCATCACTGAGAAGGGGCTGGCTCCATCCTCCTGGCACTCACCCCTTGCATATTTATAAACATTAATCAGGATCTGTAATTGTATTCTCAGAGTTGACTATGCCTGTGATTTAATGACTTTTATCCACAAGCAGCGTATTGAAATGATACAACACAGCACAAGGCCAAAATTATCCACAGAGAAAAGACCAGACACATTTGTAAGAAGTGTCAAATGTGTCATCAATACCATTGTTCTTCTGGGCAGTGTAGACAGTTTGAGTCATCTAAGGGAAACCATTGCTTGCTACAAGGGTCTGGATTTTTTTTTCCCCTGATTATTACATGGTTAGGAAGAAAAATGCTTCTCCAGAGTCATGTAGTATTGCATGTGTAAATTTTGTCCAAGATGTTTCCTCATTTATGTCTAAATTCTGTGAACAGCAGAGATTTGCAAGAACAGATTATTATTTGTCTGCAAATTAGGTTTATTAGAATTCAGATACCCAAGCATAAACCTTAATAAAATCTGCCATCCTATGCATTGCCCATTAAAGAGAATATGGCAATTATCTTAAAATATTTTGCACTGGTAATTCTCAGAAACTTCTAGTTCATAGTCTGAGTTACTGTCACAATTTCTGGGTCTTTCTTCCCTTTTAGAAAACAAACAGCTTTATTCTGTTCCTGTGCAACATGATTCTTCCACTACATTGTGTCAACTTACATTTGGTTCTGCTGCAGACTTTGATGTGATTGTATCAGGCATAAGCCAATAGCAAATGATGAGCAAGAGAGGTAAATGTTCCCCCATGTTAGGAAACATTTATATTATTCAGTACTGGAAAATTCTGCTTGATCATAATTATCTGTTTGTTCTGACATCTCTATGAATTTAATATAAACATAGCTGTGTGTAACAAATGAATTTTAATTCAAAGTTAAAATTCACACTTAAATATTCATGGCAGCTATACTTTTCAAAAACTGGTAATTATGCATGACTGATGCACACAAGATAGTTTGAATTTTAGGGTTTGGTTTTCTTCTGGCTAATTTTTATGCCACTTTCCTCATCCTGTAAGTTTGAAGTGATTTTCCATTTGTGTACAATGCATACACACTGTACAGTAGGTCTGACAGTTTTTATTCTCTGCTCAGTAGGATTTTGCTTTGGCAACTTAAAGAGTATTTGTAGCAGTATCTGTATCTGTGCTTCAGTTTCAGAAATAAATTAAATACATTAGGAAACTGACCAATGAACGATGTAAAAAAAATAAAAGAGAATAGATTTACCAACTTGCTGATCTAATTTGACATTCAGACAAGTCTCCAGGGTGCCTTCTCTATTTTTCAGCTTCCAAGACCTAATGAACTATTCAGATGTGCCACTGCTAATGGATACTTGACTACAAAGGCATTTCAAATTTAAGAATGTTTCTGTTTCTTGCTGTAAAGTTTTCTGAACACCTCAAAAAGGTTTCCAGATTTCAGGAAGGAAAAGAAAGTTAATGTTTCATAAATTGCAAGGGAATGTAGACAGTTTTGACAGTTTTAACACACTGAATCCCAAGGGCAGAGAGGTTTTATTAATCAGAGAAAAAAATAAAATCAATTTTAATACTGTTGTACACATTGTTTTGTGGTAATCGAGAGGCACATTTTAAGCTTAATAGAACATAAGCTAAACTGCAGGGGTTTTTTTTATGTTTGACAGCAGTGCAAAATGTTTCATGTGTAGTACTGTGTTTAAAAAGGTCACTATAAATGTTAACCTTCATGACCTTTAAAAACTCAGACCTTTGCCAAACAGTAAGAGCTGTTCACTGACCAATTTATTCTTCAAGAGTTTCAATATACTGAATGTGCTCCTGAAATGGTAGCTTATCTAACAGTAAACTAGCACAAACCTGAAATGTAGCTCATCTGGAAGATTAAAATCTATCTAGGGTAAAGAAGTGTGTTGGTGCATCATGGTCACAGTGTAGATTTACATTTGTATGGTGGAACTGCTGGGACTCCTTAGCATTCCAACGACAGGGACAACCAGATAAAAGATAATCAGAACATAAAGAGTTATTAGAAACAGACTGGTCCCTATGTCTTGACCCTGGAAAACATTACTTTCGTATTCTCACCTCAGAAAGTATCAAAAAGCTTCCTGGGAATTATGTGAGTACAGAAAGGTTATAGAATGCAATAATGTCAGCATAGCTTCCCTAGGAAAGCCTGAGTTATGGAAGAACTATGTCGTTAGCTGTGACTTTTGGAGGAACAGAAACAGACACAGTACTCCAGAAAGGATGTAGTTTTCTAAGTTAAAAAAAATGTATTCTTTAAACATAAATTTTCCAGTAAGAGGCAAAAATAGTTTAGCATTGCTTAGGAGAAAATCTTAACTCTTTTTGTTCCACATAGCCCGTGGATAAATAGCAAGTATTCACTAGCTGGAATGAAGAGCATCTTTAATAGTGATTTAAGCACTCAGGGTGTACTTGGTGGTCAAAGCAAGCTCTGAAGCTAGATGTTTAATTGAAGAACAAAACAAAACAAAGCAAACCCAAACCACAAAAAAATACCTGTTTTGCCTTTATTATATAATGATTCCATGAAAGAGTTAATAAACATTGCTATAGAGATACTTTTCCACAAAGAAGACTCTTTTTGTGTATGTCCCAGAATTAATTGTGAACTGTGCCAACAGCACCTAGTTCTATGCCTGGCAAGCTATTTTATATATATATATAAAAAATACATATCTGCTTATTGAGCAGGTAGACATCATACCCACAAGACCCCCTCTTCCCACTCTGCTCTTCCTTTTTGAGCCAGAACCCAGGAAAGAGCTCTGTTTCAAATGCCAAACTTCAATGGTCAATGTTCTTGAACCTTTGCTAAGGATCTTCTTGCCCATTCTCACTATCCAGGCAAGATAACTTGACACTGGGAATCCATTATCAGGAAAATAGCAGATGATCCTAACACTCACTGTTTGGATATATCACAAGGAGCAAGAATATCAGAATTTTCATACTTTGTCCGTGGAGCACAAACATTACCTTGTACCCAAGCAACAACTCTTTCCGTCACACTTTTCTCTATCTGCATGTTTGTAAATTCTCCAATCCTGCATATTGTTAATTCAAAATGGTCCCAAGTCAGACAAGACTGGGTAGCAGAGAAGGGGGAGGGAGTGAGTTGGAACACAGACTGTCTAAAGACTGTCTAAAGATCCTGGGGAATGTTCTGTAACTGGCTAGTGCTGGGTTAGGCTCTGGAAAAAGAATGGTTTCTAGGCAGTGTTAAGATGCCTGGAAACTCTGGATGATGAAGCAGGGGTTTGGTCCTCTCACTAGAGACATGAAGTGGAACAAAAAATCCAGTTTAAGAAGAACACGCAGAAGTATCTCTTTTCATGGAAATAGCTCATACCTCAATTGTCCTTAAGGTTCCACACACTATTCTATATCAGATTACTTTAAGATATTTGGAGGTAAAAATTAATGCCAAACAAGAATCATTTCAGCATTTGCCAGAGTTCAGTGCTTTCTAATGAGCTTCTTTTAGATATCTCATATACGGAGTTTTTAACATTTTAAGTCCAAGTTTACTTATTTGAGTCTATTTGATATTATGTAGGATTTTGATTAATTAGTGTGATACAGTAATGTATTGAAATCACAAAACAATCATAATACAGTAATTGTAACATGCAGCTGAATCACAACACAAACATGAGTGCTATNAGCCTGGAGAAGAGCAGACTTTGAAGATACCATATAGTAGACTTCCAATATCTGAAGGGGGCCTACAGGAAGGCTGGGGAGGGACTATTTACAAGGTCTTGCAATGACAGGACAAGGGGCAATGGGTTTAAACTGGCAGTGGGAAGATTTAGACTGGATGTTAGGAGGAAGTTCTTTGCAGTGAGGGTGGTGAGGCACTGGCACAGGTTGCCCAGGGAGGTTGTGGCTGCTCCCTCCCTGGAGGGGTTCAAGGCCAGGTTGGACGAGGTCTTGAGTGACCTGTACTAGTGGGAGGTGTCCCTGCCTATGGCAGGGGGGTGGAACTGGATGATCCTTGAGGTCCCTTCCAACCTTACTGTTCTATGATTCTATGACCTTCAGTCAGTGGGAAGGAATATGTGTGTTGAAGCCAACTCAAGTCTCTTGCTCCCCTCAAAGTTCAGTTTGTTTGTTGTTCCTTTTTTATACTCTGTGTTGGGTTCAGGTATATACACACTTTCCCCATACCACCCTGGGTAGCTCATATCATCATTGTGTTTATCTTTCTTTCCAACAACTATCTGTACCCCATATATTCTTCCCTGATCCTCAGAAGTCCAATGTCTATGCCCATCATGCCATCTATGAACATTCTTCCATTGCTGAGGTGGTCTGATTGGTCACAGCAACATAATTCAGCTTTTAATTGCACAGCAAATTATGAAAGTATGCAATTGCCAACAAAATATGTAACTATTAATGCAGTGGGGTGTAGGTCTTCCTTCAGAGCAATAAAATGACTTCCATATTTCTAATTTCAGGCAACTAGCAACAATTCTTGAGAAGGAATCCAAACCACCTTTTTTGCTCACTTCAGTTTTATTGATTTTCACCTTCCTGTTTAGTTTGGTTTTGTTGTGTTTGGGGTTTTGGTTGGTTGCTTTTGGTAATTTTGGTTTGTTTATTTTTGGGTATGTTTGCTTTTTCTTCTATGTATTAGGCTGACTGAAGATAGACCTACTGAAATACAACAGAATTGTTTGTGCTTACAAAAGGGTAAAGCTTTGTTCATGAAAAAACAATGCAGTGAAGTGAGCAAAGCACCCAGAACATGAAGGGTAGAGATTCAAGCTACAGGAAGACTGAGAAATATGGAAGAGTATATGCACTTAAGGGATAGAAAACTTATCAGAAAAGCAAAGTTATTGTGAAGAGATTTGGGGAAAAGACACTTAATATGCAAATGCAATAATGAATTATGAAAGCAGTGGTGCATGATCCTCAGTAAGTGCTAATATTACTGATCACAGACAGATTATATTTGTAGAACAGATCCTCAATTTGCACAAAATGAAGAATTCAGGTTTTATTAGCTATGGCTGCAGCCCAAAGAATAAGCTTTGAGAAAAGAATAAGTGATCAGCAGGAAAGAATGAATATAAAAATGTAGGTTTCAAGGGATTAGTAGAAGAAAACCAGGGATTCACCTGAAGGCTTTGGAACTGTCTTATGTAAATTGATGAAAGGCTGTGGATCTTATTGCATTCAAAAGATGCTCTGTGAACCTTTGATCATTTACATTGTACATTCAATATACATGAAGAATTTAAATACCAAGCCTGTAAAAGCTAGGGGGAAAATTCTGCAGCATTTTTTTTTCCTACTATGTGTTTAAGAAGTGCAAGAACACCCACCTTTGTATATAGGTAAACAAGGACAATAATTTTTTTCTCCATGCCTCATCATGACTTGCAGCACCAACCTTGCTACAGCTCTAGCATTTTTCTACATCTGCAAAACAGCTGGAGATTGTTACATCCAAACTATAAGACTAAATTTACCTGAGACTGTTGAAAGAGATGGATGATGTAATTGTAAGAATGGTGTTTCTCATGTATGGAAAACTGTGGTAATTAGAGGAGATCTGTCAACTGGAAATACTAGTATTTATCATAAAATGGGGGATAAGGGAACCACAAGAGGGCTGGAGCCCCTCTCCTATGAAGACAGACTGAGACAGTTGGGGCTCTTCAGCCTGAAGACAAGAAGGCTTCGAGGAGACCTTAGAGTAGCCTTCCAGTATCTGAAGGGGGCCTACAGGAAGGATGGGGAGGGACTATTTACAAGATCTTGCAATGACAGGACTAGGGGCAATGGTTTAAACTGACAGAGAGGAGATTTAGACTAGATGTCAGGAGGAAGTTCTTTCCAGTGAGGGTGGTGAGACACTGGAACAGGGAGGTTATGGCTGCTCCCTCCCTGGAGGTGTTCAAGGCCAGGTTGGATGAGGCCTTGAGTAACCTGTACTAGTGGGAGGTGTCCCTGCCTATGGCAGTGGGTTGGAACTAGATGATCCTTGAGGTCCCTTCCAACCTTACCATTCTATGATTCTATGCTTCTATGAACTTCACCTCAATCCAGGAAAGATCACTGGGTGCATTCTCCTGAAATCCATTTCCAAGTAAATGAAGTATGAGCAGATAATCAGGAGCAACTAGCATGCTCATCTGATGACCTGAAGGAGTAAAGAACTCTACAAGTTAGTGCCAAGAGCCATCATGTTCAACATTGTCAAAGATGGTCTGGCTGATCAAAATGCTTTCAGAGAGAACGTGCAGATAACTGGACGAGGCACCCACAGCTTAGACACAGTATTGTTTTCAGTGGAGGCTTGACTAGATAACCTGCAGAGTCTCCTACCAACCAGCCCATCTATCCATGTATCTGCATATAATGTAGACATTTCCTGTGAGATCCTGGTGCTCTGTGCAACAGGAATATAGCACAGAAACATGTTAGATTAACATCTGCTTAATACATGAGGCTTGCTAAGTATGGCTTGAAAATATTTGCCTATTTATGACTTTGAACCTACTTGCCAGGTGATTATTGCAGCCACTTGTGTGCATCAGGAGAAGCACTGCTGTGAGATTCTCTGTTCCTCTGCTGTGTTCTGAAGCTTCTTTCTTTCATTCCCTCTTTTCTCACACTGCTTGTTCAAATATTTCCTTGACTGTGGAAAACAATGAGAGACATAGTTTAGTATTGGACTCATTAATGTTAAGTTTACAGTTAAACACGATAATCTTAAGTGTCTTTTTCAACCTAAGGGACTCAATGGTTCTCTCTTCCTTCTTAAAACCATTAGTATTTCCCATGTTCTTTATGTGTCAGCATTTCAAGTTATTAGCATTAAATGAATGAAAAACATCCAGGTCAAAAATATTGTAGTTGGTCCTACCAGTCAGCTTCAATATTATACTGAAAACATCCAAGTCAAAAATATTGTAGTTGGTCCTACCAGTCAGCTTCAATATTATATTGAAAACAATGTTCACTGAGGGTTCTAATACAGAATTAAAAAAAAAATAAAACAGTTTCATAAAGAGATAACTTGAGTGATATCAAATAAAAAAATAAATCAGAGGAAAGGCTGTTTACTCAAAGACTGGTTGATGAAAGGCTTGATCGTGCAGAATTCCCAGTAGGATCACTTAAGGTGGTTAAAGTTAAGCAGGTGCTTAATCGCTTCAGTGGATCAAGCCAGATTGCTCAGCAACTTGTAGAAAATCAAACCCATAAAGTGTCTGCAATAACTGTGCAAGTTAAATCGCTAGTTTAATTGCTGCAAATCATCCTAATATGAAGAGTGTGCAGTTAAAAATGCAATTTGACAACATTTTGGTGAAGTGATTAGAGGTAGTCAAGTATAGTGAGAGTAAATTTACAATTTAAAAAAATCACTTCAAAGTTTGTGTCAAAAATATAACTTTCTTCTGGTTAATTTTTTAAGCCTCTATTTTTTGTTAATTAGACTTAGAAAGGCATACTTGAAAAAAAAAATAGCACTTTTGGTAAGGCATTTTAAGTGCTGTTACATTTTTCACTGAAAAGCTAAGTAATGTACTATAGACCAGAGTTCCTAATTAATTTGAAAAGCTGATACACCATGGCATATAGAAAATATTTGGAAAATATCAGGGATTGTACAGGTATTTAAAGAAAGAAAAAAACAACATGATAGAAAAAAAGCTATGTCCTTTATTATGTTAGAGAATAGTCTCATTGATCTTTTCTACTTAAAATCTGTGTTATTTTAACTTAACATTATATTTATTTCACATGATAAATAGTGGTTATACCTTCTTCTTATAGGGAATGATTTCTCTCTCTCTCTTTTCTTTTATTTTTCCTTTTATTTTTCAGAGATGTGGTTAATTTTTTTTTTCCAGAGCATTTATATAAAATAAATGCATATTGTTCATGAAAATGTTACCAGATTCAGTTTTAGAATTTTTAAATGCAAGTAGAACATTCTTTATATCACTTAGTCCATATCTGTCTTAGAACATGGCAAACATACAAATGAGCTCTCTAATTATGTTCTTTTTCAAGATATGCTGCAGGCCAAATTCATCCTTTGTAGTTCCTATGAAACCTGGACAGGTGTATTATATAATGGATTTGGTGTGAAGCCATTGCTGATGTAAGCAGCTCATCTCAAAAGAATTGTCACCCTGCAGGAATGTTTTAATACAGCATTTTGGACCCAGAACAGCCTAAATAGTGCCAAGCAGTAGAGAAGAGAAAAAGTAGTCAAAATTGTGTCTGACACTATGTTAATCCTTACAGTATTTTTGCCTATGTGCTGTGCTGGGGTATTGAAAATCAAGTATATAATACAGAAAGAGATAGCACCCTTCACCCATAACTTTTCCATGATACCTGTGGTGGAAGGTCATGTGAAGATTATTGTAAGCTCTGAATTTGAATGCAAAACTAATAATATATGATAAGAAAGCTGTTTACATATGCAGTTGTGGCTGCTCCTTCCCTGGAGGTGTTCAAGGCCAGATTGGACCAGGCCTTGAGTAACCTGTGCTAGTGGGAGGTGTTCCTGCCTATGGCAGTGGGTTGGAACTAGATGATCCTTGAGGTCTCCGTCCAACCTTACCATTCTATCATTCTATGATTCTAATTAATGCATACTACTTGCAATACAGATAAGCATTTGGAATCACACACACTTAACATAGCGTGCTATTTTTCCTGTCACTTACATCAACTAAAGTTCATTTAAATATAAGAAAAACATAAGGTACAGGTATATGATGTAATAAATTTAGATTAGGCTTTTGAAGCATCAAATATTCTACCATACCTACATGGTTTATAATTGTTTTCCTGTTGTGCAGCAGAGTCTGACTGTAGAGGAATAAATGGAAAGGCATGCCATCACCAAAACCCAGCAAGAGTTCATTTAGCTGACATTCAGTGTTCAATTTTAAAAACATTTCATGACAGATAAGATAATCAGTATTTTCAAAATGAGGCTGGACTGACCTTTATGTTTCTGGATTGGATGGATCAGTTCCTACCGTTGTACTCTGGCTCACATTCACAACTTAGTGGCCTTGTTACAGCTCCTATTTAAGTAGGTCACAATCTAAAAAAACCCACTGCATCAGTAATAAAGGGGTTTTCAGGAATTTTAAGTCTCTGACATAGATGAGTTTCCCACATCAGCAATTAAAACAAAAAAAGGCAACTTCTGTCTTTATATGGACATAATAATAGACTCATATATCTTTAAACATAATTTTTACTCTCCTGTATTAGGAAAATTTGTCTTTAATGATGCTATTGGGATGCTAATACTGGATTACAGCCTAGCTCGTGCTCACCTTGAAAGAACCACTGAAAACTTATGGAAAACCTAATTAACACAGAAACCAGGATTATGACTTCAAGAGGATAAGTATAAAGAGCAGATAAAACTACTGAGAAACCAAGATCCTATTTTCATGTAAATGTAACTACTACTTATAATGAGTGAAGTGAAAATGACCTGGAAAAACTGCAGAAAGATAGAATTGTTTTTAATAGCTTGTCTCCCAGAGTATGCTGTGACCTGTCTTATTATCTTTATCTCCTTTGTTCTTTTCCTGCAGCTTCTATAAAAAAATGCCAAAACAGTGTTTATTTTGGAGAACTGCAACCAGTAACACTTCTTTTTTCCTCCTGTCGCAGTTAGCAAGTACAGCCCTGGCATACAAATCAGGGATTTTATTCGTTCAACAAGTTGTATCATCCTTTAAGAGTTAGAAGGGAATTTTTCCACAGGGAGTACCACTTTTATTCCTAGAGTGTCACACCAGTAATTCAAACAGGGCTGTGAGGTCAATGAAAGAAAATGCAGTGGCCTCAAAAAGACACCTGGGTTATTGGAACAAAGCAAGCACACTACACTGTTCAGAATCTAGGCCTCAGAGTGGAGCTGCATAAGCAGAGCTGAGCACTTGCTATTGCTACATAGAGAGGACAGGCTTGGGATGACATCCAGATAATCTCAGTCCATTCTGGGAAAAGCAAAGAATGGTGGGTGGGTCAAGCAGTCAGTCTTACTGCTTATATGGCACATGAAGCATCATTTAATTTCATAAAATCATAGAATGGTAAGGAAGGGACCTCAAAGATCATCTAGTTCCAACCTCTTACAAGAGATCGCTGATGAAGTGGTATCAATTGTCTGTTGAAGTGGTATCAAATCAGACAAATTATACACATCCTCTTGAGCAACTAGTCCTGTATGATGATGATGATGCAAATCATAGACTCATAGAATCATAGAAGGGTAAGGTTGGAAGGGACCTCAAGGATCATCTAGTTCCAACCCCCTGCCATAGGCAGGGACACCTCCCACTAGTACAGGTCACTCAAGTTATGTCTCTGTTTGATACCTTTTGAATTGGTAATGCACTACTGTTTATTTAGGGAAACAGTTGCCCAGTAGAAAGTCCTTTGATGCTTCTTTTTTGGCAGAGCTGGTAGCACTCAGCTGCAGTCAGTGAGGAAGAAGAGACAGCCACTACACCCACAACACAATCCCTTACTTACTTCCAACCTGAGAATATAGAGAAATAGAGAGAGAATATAGAGAAAATAGTCAGAAAAAAATATTTCTAGAAGCTCTGTATTTCTGATGAAAGAATAGAGCTGGATGCTATTATTCCTGCTTTCTGATTCTACAGGTTCTACATTTTTGGCAGAATTCCTGAGCAAATTTTGCCTGAATTTAAACTGATTTTTTTTCACCCTGATAAATCAAATGCAACAAAAAAATACATTCAAAACTTCCAAATCTTTCATTTCTCTTTATGTTTTTCATATAGAAAGGCATTTATAAAAAAAAAAAAAAAGTGGAATAAATTGTTACTATTTGCTCTAGGAGACTTTTTTATGTGTTTAGCCTCTACCTGTACCATACAAATCCACATTATAGCAGCCATGTACACAGAAACAAAATGCCACTATTTGAGTGGCTGCCAAAATGTGTTTTGCTGTTGTTTGAACTGTTAAACTCTGATTTCTGGAGGCACTGCCTCACTGAATTCCTCTAAAAAGCTATCCCATTTTGCATTTCTTAAGACTATCAACTTTGCTAAGTAAATTCAAAATAATTCAAATTTCCAACAGTGAGTGACTAGTTGACAGCCTTCTCTGCTGAGGTCTAATTTTTAAAATAGTTTATAAGGTGAAGATACTCTGGAAAGGTGATGGAACAAGTCATTCTGGAGGTTGTCTCTAAGAGTGTGGAAGAAATTAAGATCATCAGTAGCAGTCAAACCTTTCAAGTGACCTGTTCAGATCAGACTACTCTAGAGCAGGTCTCTGTTAATAGTTTAGCTCCATCAGGACATCAAATTTCCTTATCGAAAATCTCTTCCTTACCTCTTCATCTGACTTTCAGTATTGAATTTTTAAATTTATTTTTATTTAATTTAAAAGAGTTCAGTAGCTTGCCCAAAATATGGGCCTCCTAGTCACTGTATACAATTTTTCCTACAGTGACCCTCCCTGTAACCACTCTGATACAAAGGCCAGCATCACTGATTGTTCCTCTTTTTTTAACATATTGTCAACTCTACTACTTGCTGGTTTTTTACAATCACACCCTCCTTTCCCCACTGGGTTTATTAATTGAGCACAGCTACCTGTCTCTGAGCTCCCTGGACAGACAAAGGTCAGGTGCCCTACTATGACCCTCCTAAATAATCTTGGTCTTTGACTGCTGGTCCCTTTTCAACTAAGGTTGAGCTTTCTATCAAAGTAGGAATTCTATAATTGATCAGTACTGCTTTGGGCAGACCATTCGTGAATAAACGTAAAAAACTTTGTAGAGGGATATTGTGATGGTTTGGGAGTTCTCCACCCCCCCACACTTTGTAAAATAACCCAGACTAGAACTCAGCCAGCTGGAAGTTAAGGAATGAAGCTATATTTACAGCTCAGCACAATATACAAGCAGATATATACACTATATGCAGGAATATTTACAGAAATAGACAAGGTAAAGGTAATACAGAAACACAACACCCCTCCCAGAAATCAGAGACCCCAGGAGGGGCTCTCAACCACCCTTCCACCTTCTCCCCACCCCTATACCTTACCCCAAGGTTTGCCTTATGTGCAAGGTGAATTTTGGGGATCGGCCAGGGGGGTTAGAAGGGAAGTGGTTAGCGAGGTTACTCGGCAGAGAGGAGAAGCCAGAAGCTAGACCACCCGAGATGCTGTGCCCCAGAGACACAAGCCCGAGACACTGTGTTATCTATGTTTTGAGTTATTTTTTTTCTTAAACATCTCAGCAAGCCTATGAGTGAAGTAGACATCACCATTGTTTCCCTTTCACAGACTATAATAGAATTTTCTCTATTAAAATATTTCAATTAGCTCAAACCAGCACAGATATTATTATTTATCTTCAGTTTTGGGAGAAGTATTGGGTTCTTGATCTGGAAAATTACAACCAGATGGTGTTTTGCAATTGTCTGATTGTATATCACAAACCTATGATAGTTCGTACTTGGGTGAGCAACATCATACAAAAATGCATCCAGACTTTATACTAAGGCTTTAAAATAGATTATGTATCAATGTTTCCACTACTCCCTGGATAAACTGATAAAGAAAAGGGTACATCAATGATGCTGAACTTTGGGTACTCCTACAGTTCTCAAATTAACTTTTGCTGTGGCTATTTGCTTGTCCAAACATGTCTCACCATTTGGATAACTCAAGTCACTCTACAATCAAATTGCAGAAATAAATTTTTGAAGAATCACCTGTAACTCAAAAGACTTCTCTTTACTGCAACAGAATTGTTGTTGGTGCTCTTTTTTTATTAATGTTGAAAGCACATCCTAGAGGCAGATCACAGGATGCAAAAACCCTGAGGGGGGGGGAAAAATTAAAAAAGTGGGAGATGGAAATTCAGATCAAAAACATGAAAGTTGGAATTTGTAGAGTCCATTGCTAAAAAAAAGAAAAAGTATATCTTGGCTGGGCTGCAAAAGATACTATAACATTACAGATTGAATACAACACAAACAAGCAGAATTATAATTTGTTATTGAAAATTCAATTTGTTCTACATTTCAAAGTTTTGAGTACAGTTTAACCTGCACATGCTAACAAAGACTTGTTACATATGCTTGGATGAGACATAAATAAATATTCAAGACTTTCAATTCCTATTATTACAGGAAAATTACACAAATCTGCCTAGTTTATCATGTTCAGTTTTCCTTTGATCCAAATGCAGTTACTTTAATTTTAAAATTATTATAGTAGTACAAAATAGTCTATAAAATGCCTGATAGAAATTATCTTTAAAGAGGAATACCTATTACAGCTACTAAAGTACAGCACATGATTTTTCAAATGCATGTAAGTGAAAATACTTACTGAAAAATTTCTGTGAACATCTGAACATATTAGTGATTAATTGTGCCTTCAGAAGGACAAAACTCTAATTTGATTGAAACAATATGTCTTTCTTTAAACAAACCAAAAAAAATTATCATGGAGCAGAATATCAATCATGTTTTACTCAACAATTGTTAGCTTCACTGGTATTTTGCCTATCAACAATCTTTGAGCTTTCAAAGAGATGACAAATTATATATCATTCATTCTGGTTGTTGCCATTTGTAACTGACACATCACGAAGGTAGAATTAATCATTTGATTGATTGAGATTTGTTTAACAATAGAATTTCAAACTGGGTTGTCTCTGTTTTCCTTGGAATAATTTTGTTTTACCTTATAAACTGTTTTTTCATGCCAACAAGGATCATTTAGAATGTAACAATGACTCTCCTGCACCTGTCCTTTCACACATACTTCATTTTCTTCTACTGACTTTCTTTTCTTTGTTTTCTTAGTGTTAATTGTATGAAACTGAAATTAAACCGTGTGGAATATAGGGACATAGTTACAAAAATGCAGATTTTCTGTAATTTTTACTTCCCAGAAGCTCAGCTCTGTCTTTCATCTTTCTGTCTGGTATGTTAAATATTTTACAGCAGCTATTCCACAGCTATGTCATAGAAAGCCTTTTTCAATAAAAAGAGAGAATCTTGTGGTTTTTGCTTTGTCTAATAAATAAAAGCAGTTGATTTCTAAAAGTCTTTTTCCTGTCAGGTTCTCATCTTGTGAGACTGTTTAAAAACATTCATATAAATAACAATTTGAAAGTCTAGGCTGGGCTTGTATGAAAATCCTGCAAACATTCTATTATCTCTCTGAAGAATTGAAGTATTATGTTTGAGAAGCTTTTAAATGAAACAGCACTTTGCTATGCTTCACTGCTATAAATATGGAGATTTATCATTGACTGTGATAGAATTCCAGACGTGATCAGGTAATTAACTCAGCACTAGAAGAATTTGAGAGGTTTTTCCAAAATATCTGACTTGAGTGTGTTTGTGGAGAACATGGGAAAGATAAGAAGTCTAAGTGGAACTTGAGAAATTGCAGCTACAGACACAGGAGTAACAAATATTGTATGAGGATTACACAAACATGAAATAGCCAGGTTACTCCAGATATCAGAGCAGAATGAGAGCATAAGCTTCAGATGGTGCATTGTCTCCAGCCTGAGAATCCTGTCTCTAAAAATTCCTTTTTAAGACACACATAAGCAGAAAAGAAGTATACCTGCTTTGTTCAAAACATAGCTGGGGCAGAAATTTCAGAAACAAATGGGCTGTACCCACTAACAGTGCAGGTCAAGAATCTTGCCCGATTCTGGTATCAATGGTGCTGTGAGAAAGAGATAAGCCTATTTGAATTTCTAAGAGAGATCATTTTTAAATTTACCATTTCAAATCTGTTCCTGCAGTGTTGGTTTACGACAGGGCACTAAACGAACCTCAGATCAGCTTCCCCTTAAGGTTTGTCCAGTGCTCTGTAGAAATGACAGTCAATGCTTTAACAAAGTTTCAGAATTAGAAACAGGTAGAATTCCCACCAATTTCTTATTCAGATAGTTTTACATAAATAAAGACTTTTCACAGAAGCTTGACTTCCCTTACTGGCAAATCAGAGTATTATATAATTATNCCTATGGCAGGGGGCTGGAACTAGATGATCCTTGAGGTCTCCTTCCAACCTTACCATTCTATGATTCTATGATTCTATTACATCTACAAAGTTACAAGATTTTTTTATTTTATTTTATTTTTTTTAATCAAACAAGAGAAACATTAGGCATGTTCTGAACAGAGAGATTCAACTGCCAGTTTTGGCCTCCTTCCTTATTATCATTCAGTTGCTGTGATGGGGAGTAAGAACTTGAGGTTTTATTCTGAACAGGTGAAGAAGAACAAGATTACTTAGTCTGTTTAAAAATCAGCTGATATCCTCTGCCAAAGCTTACCCAGTAGACTTCTTTAATGCAGCACAAGAGAGATGGATTTAGAAAAGACCTGTGAGACTCACTCCACAGGCCTCTTGGAATAGGCTAAAGCTTGAACGTAAAGTGTAAAGTGGTCTACTTGGGGGCAAAAAAAACAAGAGACATTTCACTTAACACCTAAAACCTGATAATTTTAAATTCTGGGTACCCATATATAGTTTCCTGGATACAGATCAAAAGTTGATTTCTAAGAGGCAGAATTGCCATTTGGATTTAAGTAACATTTAATAGTTTGATTTAAGTCAATAGTGTTGATTCCAACAGATATCCATTGAATACTGAGAATTTAGTACAAATAGGTTTCTTAGTGATGTCCTTAACTTGGAGCCCAGTGAGGGAGCAGACTTCCATAAGAGTGAAAGTATATTGGAGCCTCTGATCACCTCAGGAATGAGTCACCTACAGCTGTAACTCATCTTTTCTTCCTTGTGGATCTGATCACGATACGGAGGTGTCGTGGTAGGTTTAGACAGGCCAAAATAAGCTTTTCTGCTCTCCCTCCTTCTGTTATGGGGAGAAGCAACCACGGGAAAGAGGACAAAGAGCCTGGAGCCACTGAGTCTAAGGACTCTGGCTTGCCCAGACTTGTTTTGCCTCCTGTGGTAAACAAGGTACACAAGCTTAGCTTGTGCCTGTCTTGTGCAAGGCCTGTGTTTTTCCCAAATTTGCATAAAGCAAGCCTATGGCTTCACCTAATATGATAAAGCTTAACTAACTGCCATTCTGATTGGCTATTCTATGTCCAGAGGCCCATTAGTCTTGGGCTGTATTGATAAAAAGAGATAAGCAGGTAACACAATGTGCTCTGCCATTGTATTCGTTCTTGCTTACCAATGTCTGCCTGCCATTGCTCACTGCCTTATTGTATCCTGAACTGCCTGGACACCACAGAGAATGAGGCACCTTGGACTCTGGTGACCCATAAAACCAGGACTCTATTTCAGTCCCCACTGTCAAGCGTTACAAGTAAATCCAGATAAGAAGTTTTAACAGCTGTAGACACCCATGAGCAAGGTTTGCAAGAAGAAACTGTGCCAGGATCACACAATGGACACTTCAAAATGAAGCAACAAATGTTTGTAGATAGGGACTCTCTGCTGAGGGGCACTGAGATGCCCATCTACCAGCCTGACAGGGAATCACAAAAGATATGCTGTCTTCCAGGAGTTAAGGTCTGATATATTGCCAAGAAGATGCCAGAACTTGTCTTGAGTACAAAGTACTGTCCATTTTTATTGTTCCATATGTGCATAAATGATGTTGCAAACTGAAATCTGGGCAGAATCAAGGAAGACTACAAAGCCCTGGGAATGCAAGCAGAAGATATTGATACCTATCTTTCATTTTGACAGTTAGAGAAAAGGGGGCAGCCAGAAATAGATGTGTAATACAAACCAATTTCTGGCTTCATGGCCAGTGGTATTATGACAGTTCTGGCTTTTACTACAATAGAATAGTCTTCAATGACTATAGCCTGCTAGGGCTGTCTAGAAGAGTAAATACAATCTTCAGCAGCAACCTGTTAACTTAGTGAGATGGTCTTTAAACCGAAGTGGCAATACTCATGTCATTGCAACCAAATGGAGCAAGAGTCAAGCCAACCAGAGAAAGGACAAATGTTTCCTAATGCCTCCCAAGATGTGAACCAGAGGACCAACCACCAGCCCCCTCTGTAGTCTGATGGTCCTTGATTGAACTTGCTCCAGTATGTCATGTCTGTCTTATACTGAGGAGTCCCAAAGTAGTCACGGTACTCCTGAAGTGATCTCACAAGTGCTAACTAGAAGGAAATAATCAGTTTCCTCTAGTTACTTGCTATGCTTTTGCTGAGATGATGCAGTATATGGTTAACCTTCATTGCTCAATAGGAAACATAAAACATTTTCTAACCAAATTTTAAAATCTAACCACAATAGCAGAGATATCACTTACACAACAGCCTCCATATATTTTTAAGAATGTTGGGGTAAGAATTAGTCTTTTCTAAATCTGGATCATCTTGAAGACATATTGAATGATTCAGGTGCTGATTAGAAATGGTTAGTTGCTAGAAATTAATTCCCAATGATGGTGCTTTGTATTCTAATTTATATTTAATCAGGCTTCATTAGCTGCTTATTCCATTTCCAATTATAATACAACTCATATGTAATTGGGAGCCAGTTCATTAAGAAAAAAAGAGCCAACAAAATTCTAATATCCAAGTGGAGAAAAAGCACATCTAGAAATAAATAAATCATGATGCTTCTCACTCTAGCTGGAGAGTACACTGGAAAGACAAATTAGTGATGGAGACTTCTTCACAAGAGAGAGAATCACTATAGTATGGATTGTCATCTAATGGAGAAAGGAGACTGAGTGGGTGTCTCATTGTCTATCTGCAAACATGTCAAACAGAAAATATCCCTCATTCTATAGGTCCTAAAATATAACAAAATGACAATCAAGGGGAAAAAAAGAAGCAAAATAAGAATAGCATTGTAAGGTGGGGGTTTTTTTGTTTTTTTGTTTGTTTGGTTTTTTGTGGTTTTTTTTTTTTTTGTTTAAAAAAATTAACAAATTATATAAATCTATACTTTAGACTTTAAACATTAAAAGATCTGCTCCTGGAGAGAGAAAACATTTCATATAGCTGTTTATCCTATATTCTATTCACATAGCTATTTATTCTAATATTACAAAGAATGAGTTTTCTTAAGCATGGAGCTTTGTACTTGAACTTCAGAACTAGTTATGAATGAATACTAATCTTTAGCCCTCCCCATAGAATCCAGTAACCTTTTATATGTGGAACAACAGAAAACAGTATACTGTCTTAGAAAACGTGCTGGGACTTTTTAAAGCAAAATGCAATTTCTATTCAGAAGTGCTTTTAGTGCTGAAAAACCAGGTATAGCAGATGAAGAGACTACTTTTCAAAAAATTCTTATAGTAAATCAAAAGCCTTGGGGCTGTGCAACCCTTTGGCAGCACAGAGTTTTCCTGTTTCCTTCACGAGCTTGCAGATGGGATCAATGTTACCAGAGAAATTGACAAAGATGCGTCTCACACAGTTAACCTCGTAGGTATGATTGAAATAAACTCTGCGTAGTGCTTTGTTGAAGCCCCATCACCTCCTGAGTATTACAGGAAGGCTATTTTTCTATAGCAATATGAGAAATATCCTTTTATTTTATGACACTGCTTAGTGATATGCACATCATTTTCAAACTGTTTCCTTCTCCGTCCTTTTTGATACTGTGAAATTCAAGGACAAAAGCAATACTGTACTTTGTTGCCAACAATCAAGCATTTAAGAAACTTTCTGAAACAGGCACCTATAAAATTCCCATTGCCACAAATGGGGATCCTTTGGAGAGTTATCCTTTTTTTTCATGATAAACAAAGCTCTGCTATCCCTGCAATATGTCATCACTGCACCCTGCTATCATGTTTCTTTTCATGCCTGAGGCTAAGAAAGACTTGTTTATAAAATAGTGAAGAGTTCCCAAGTGTCTTAATATAATTTGTCTTGTTAGTTCCAAGGAGTATACTTCCTATATATCATGGATTTTAGTATCCACAAAGACACCTTCTATCTGATCATGTAACATATGCATGCAGCTTGCTAAAAAAAAAAAAAAAGAGATATGCATTATTTAAGACAGTGTTTGTCTAAATACTGTCAGATTAATATGGACCAGACACATATGTCCTCTTACAAGAGATGGCTGATGAAGTGGTATCAATTGTCTATTGAAGTGGTATCAAATCACACAAATTATACTCATCCTCTTGAGCAACTAGTCCTGTATGATGATGATGCAAATCATAGAATCATAGAATGGTAAGGTTGGAAGGACCTCAAGGATCATCTAGTTCCAACCCCCTGCCATAGGCAGGGACACCTCTCACTAGTACAGGTCACTCAAGGCCTCCTCCAACCTGGCCTTGAACACCTCCAGGGAGGGAGCATCCACAACCTCCCTGGGCAGCCTGTTCCAGTGTCTCATCACCCTCACTTTACAGAACTTCATGCTAACATCCAGTTTAAATCTCCCCACATGGTAATAATTCAGGAATTAGGACCAGAATAGTAAGTATAGTGAGATGGCTGAAAGATTTTTCTTTCTGAGCTATCATATTGATTAGAAGTCTATCTTCTGGCACACAAGTTTTGAAACATTATGCTCAGTTTGCAAACAGGATTAAAGGTTGCAAACACCTTCCTGCAGCTCATACTTTAATACTCAAGACAGTAATATGGAGGGTGCACATTGTTAAAAGAGCTATTGCATTTCAGAACATGGGTGGAGGTCACGTTTGGTGGACTGGTTCCTGAGTATACTTCATAAGGTGCTTTGTGATAGAAGTTCCTGGATAAATGTAAATTGTTCTATTGTGGTTGCTATAGTCATTATCTCCATGGGCACCTGCAGAGAAGAGAAAATACAATAAATACATTTATCTTCTAAATGCTGTAAAACTATCTTTCTCAGAATACAGATGTGTAGGCCCAGCCCACATATGCAGACCACATTAATATCTGAGGAGCAAGCAAGTAATGTCATCAATGATGACACACTGTCAATCTCATACAATATTTGTGAATGCATCTCCTGTTAAGTCTGCCAGTGTAGATAGAAAATATGTGTTTGCTATGTTCTGAAATACCACTTGAAAGGTGCTACTTCAATCATGAACCTATTTATATGAATGTCTGTCACAAAACACAAGCCAGTGAAATTCAGGCTTAGTAGTGAAAATTATTGGGTAGTCACAATGATGAACACAGCAGGGAAACTGTGACAACTCCCTAAAATAGTGAACAGAAAACTGATTCAAAGTGTAACATAACAGCTTAGCAGATGATGATTTTGTCAATTTGGTACTTTTTACATTTCAAATTGGTTTTCGTTACTGAAATGGCACCACATATTTCACTAGCTTAAGACAAACTGGTTTTGCCTCTGTGCTTTAAGTCTGGTATTTTATTTAACATAGATAGAGTGATCTAATTAGCTTTCCCATTAATATATTAGCCAAGAATTAACATCTTTTTAAATTTTATTAAAGATACAATAATTTTTCTACCTTGTGGAGTCCTTGAGGAACTGACTGCAAAAACATGAAAATCTCACTTCAATTAGAAACATTCTCAATTCCCATAAGGAGTATTAGTTATTTTCTGTTGTTTAAACCGTTCAATCAGCAAATGCTTTTACTCTTACAAACATCTTGTTCTGACAGATGCAGCATCTGTTCTGACTTCAGCAGTACATTTTATTTGGCTTCTCCCTCTTTCAGTGCAACTACAGCTGATGCTCATCCTTGTGCCAGGTGATATTGTAGTCAGTCAGAGCAAAGTTTATTAACATAATAAGCAGTAAAACTTAGAGGAAAGTTTATGTCACAAAGAAGATGAGATTTTTGGGTTATCTTGTCAACCACAGTACCAAACTAGCATTTGGACAATTCATTTCATTTTTGCCTTTGTTATAGATAAAATTACAATCTGTGGGAATCCAATGTAAGAGAGAAAAACAATGAGCAGTGCATAAGCCCTTGACCTTCATTCCCACAGCTTCAGGATGCCTCCCACAGGGTGGGAAAGATAATGGGACACCTGGCCCAGGGGAAAAACAAGACCTGATGTATGTAAAAGACTGGGCTGTACTCGTCTAAATTATGCTAATGTGTTGTTTGTATGATGGGATAAAGGGAGTCGCCGCAAGGGTGATGGGGGCCTTTTTGGTCTTTTGCTTTTGGTCCTCTGTCCTGCACGGGTCTTACGCTTGCACTGGCCTGGAATAAAGAGCATCTGCTTCAATTCAAAGTGTGTTATTGCATTTGTCAGATTACTGGCAGCAACAAGTGGTGGAGAATGCGAGTAACGAGAGAACAAAGCGGTGACAACAATCAACAGCAAGCATGCAACAGTTACAGACCTAATACAAACCTATACCCTGCCTCATCTGCCTGTGTGTACTCCCTTGTGTAGAGAGGCTTATGCAAACTTCAAACCTTTGTGATTCCACTGTTGTAGGATAAACTATCTATCAGCTTTTCTCCAGCTGGTCCTCTGTAAGACAATGTCACCCCTACAAGACTACTTAGCTTCCTAAGTGAAAGCATAATGTAAGAAGAGAAAGAATTTTGAGGAAAGAAACATCTACATGCACATCAATATTATCTAAAAGCTTGCTAGCTTTTTTAGAGGCCTACACAACACTTCCCAGCTTCACTCACTTTTCTGGGTCCTGAAGCCCAGCAGGAAGCCTGGTTCCTTGCTTAAATAGTTGTGCAACCAGTCTAGCCATGGAATTTCTCTTGGCTGTTTAACAAGCTATCTATGTGAATTGAACAGAGTATCTGACCCAAAAAAGAGTAAAAAATTAACTTTGATTGCTTTGAATTTTCGGTAGAGAGCTATTTATCTTGAGCTGTTTGTTTACCTTTGTCTTTGCTTCCTAATATACTTATTGACAATTTAATCAAACAAAGAGCATCCTAATGATTAGGTTGTGCATGAAACAACTCTATTTCTGCCTCTATTATTGTTACCAAATCTATTTATTCTTATAATTCAGAGCATGTGAACAATGGCGATGAAATACTCTCTGCTTATGGAAACATCTGGCAAACATCGACCTTGGAAGTCTTAGCTTTCTTGTGAGGAAAAAAAAAAAAAAAAAAAAACCCCACAACAAAACACCACACACATGTTACTTACCTATGAGCCTAAATTTTTCAGGCTATGATTAAATAATTTGAATATTCAGTGATAAATGAACAATATTTTTGTATTTTGAAACAAACTTTAAGGTGAAACTCAATAACGCATTAGAGTCAGTGCCTAATGAAAATCAATTTAATTACTACATTTTTGCTCCTGAAGAGAGAGTTTGCTGTCAACTATGTAGCCTATGAGAATGCACTAACAGGTGGAATGGAAAAAGGATCATCATGGGATATTTATCATATTCCCCAGCAACCAAAGAAGAAAATTAATTTAGGATTCTGACCTCTTTCTTGTTTCATTCTATTAAGGATTCCAGATTTTCCTGCTATAATAGATGTTCTGTAGTGTTGGTATCCTGCTGGGGGCTGTATTCATGCAGAGAAAGTATGAAAAGAATAAAAATGTGATATGCAAATTTCCCAGTGTCTTTCATTTGTATGTTATGGTCTACCTGTGTTGTACTGTCTATCTTCCAGGGGTGGCCATCTTTTCTTCAAATATACAGAACTGAATATGATATATAATCTAAAAATGCAAAGACAAAATATTTGTTCAATATTAGCAAGTATGAGGTACTAAATTTAGTATTTCCTGTCCATTTGTATGCATTTCAAGTAAATTCTAACAACCTGAATATGAATCCAAGTATATTTATTAAGATTTAAAATTACTGGTAGGAAGGAGTAAGCATATTTATTATTATTTATTATATATATTGTTAATCATATGATCCTTGAGGTCCCTTCCAACCTTACCATTCTATGATTCTATGATTCTGTGATATTTAACCATCTTGTTAGACTTTCCCACATTATTTATTTATAGTGAAAGCAGAGCTGTATTCATATTTTGCTTTATTCATCTTATAAGCAATTAGGAGTATGGAATATTATTTTGCTAAATTATTTGCGTATCTTTTGATTTGGCTGGGGCAGGAATTATAAAAATAGAATTATTTTTATTTTCTCAAAAAGCCCCACCCCCAAACTATATACAGAACTAGTTATGGTTTATTTACAGGTTCTAATTCGGTCAGGAAATCTTCACAAGGATGCTTATGTGCAAGTTTAGTAATTTAGGACAGTCAGAAAATGGAAAAGGCCAAGCTACAAGATGGCTTTACCCCCCTTATAAATCAGGCTGAGCAGAGAACCTAGGGAACAGCAGATTTTACTCACAGAAGTGAAGTGGGACTTTAGAGATAATTCCTGTTGAAATTCTCTGCAGCAGCTTCTGAAACTGCAAGGTATATCAAATTGTGGATACACACAGCATTAAGTCCGATGCAAATAAAACCCACCAAAGTCCAAAGTGTCTGTAGACACAGCTTCCACGAGGCAAAGATTGTGGAGAGTACTGTGTGCAGTTCTGGAGCCCCCAGCACAGGAAGGACATGGAACTGTTGGAGTGGGTCCAGAGGAGGACCACGAAGATGATCAGAGAACAGATCTCCTATGAGGAGAGGCTGAGAGAGTTGGGACTCTTCAGCCTGGAGAAGAGAAGGCTTCGAGGAGACCTTATAGTAGCCTTCCAGTATCTGAAGGGGGCCTACAGAAAGGCTGGGGTGGGACTATTTACAAGGTCTTGTAATGACAAGACAAGGGGCAATGGATTTAAACTGGCAGAGGGGAGATTTAGACTGGATGTTAGGAGGAAGTTCTTTACAGTGAGGGTGGTGAGATGTTGGAATAGGTTGCCCAGGGAGATTGTGGCTTCTCCCTCTAGGGAGGTGTTCAAGACCAGGTTGGACGAGGCCTTGAGTGACCTGTCCTAGTGGGAGGCATCCCTGCCTATGGCAGGGGGTTGGAACTAGATGATCCTTGAGGTCCCTTCCAACCTTACCATTCTATGATTCTATGATTCTATGAAATGCAGAATAAGCAGTGGAAGCCAGCAAGCTCCCCCAGCCCTGACCCTCATCCCACCCAGCAGAAAAAGACCAACACCTGAAACCGAGGAACCAGAAACAGACACTGAAACAGGAAGCCTCTCATGTTACAATCTGAACTTCAAGCCCCATGATACTTTGCTCCAGCCAGCACCTTCATTTTGAAGCTGGCATGATCACAGCAGGGTATTGAATATCATTAGCAGATTCAACTCAGATCATGACAACAGCATTTTGTTCTTCTGAAGAAGCGAAATACAGTGAAGTTCTGCATGTAATTTGCAACTTAAGAAATATATGCTGCCTTGAATAGGTAAATAGAAGCACATTCATAGATATATAGGAAAGAAACATGAAACGTCAGAATTCTCTTATGAAGTATCAGACATTTCATGTGAACTGTGTAATGGCTGCACAAATCAATGCTTATTCTAATTTTTGTTATTTCTATCAAATATCATACTGTCTCATTTTTCTGAATATTCTGTTGTGCAGTGATGGGAAAATCTCTCTAAATGCATTTAAAGGAAAAAAAATAATAAAGCTGTGAAATATTTTTGTTTGGTTAAAATCCAAAGAGACATATGTCTTTAAGTCTGGTTTCTGGGATCAATCATTTTCTGCCAAAATGCTCCCTTGTTCAGAGTTGGTTAGCATCAAATGCTTCTGAAAATAGACCTATGCTGACCAATTATTGCTGTTATATAAGCTTTAGTACTTCTTTAAAACTCAGCCTGTCAGAATGTAATTTGACAAGCTGAATCATACCAGCTCATATATGATGGATTTAAAAATAAATTGCATCTGACCNCTAAATGCATTTAAAGGAAAAAAAATAATAAAGCTGTGAAATATTTTTGTTTGGTTATTTCTATTTGGATTTTTTTTTTTTTCTAAACTTAAATCCAAAGAGACATATGTCTTTAAGTCTGGTTTCTGGGATCAATCATTTTCTGCCAAAATGCTCCCTTGTTCAGAGTTGGTTAGCATCAAATGCTTCTGAAAATAGACCTATGCTGACCAATTATTGCTGTTATATAAGCTTTAGTACTTCTTTAAAACTCAGCCTGTCAGAATGTAATTTGACAAGCTGAATCATACCAGCTCATATATGATGGATTTAAAAATAAATTGCATCTGACCATCTGTACACAGCAGAAGAGCATATCTTTATGGAATTTCTCACGTGTTTACTTTTTTTTTCCAAATTATTATTTCTTACTGTACTTCAAGAGATTTACTTTGACAGAGATATATATTCTCTATTATGGCTTTTAAAGCATGGAATGGCTGAATTACAAAAATTCTTTCCTAACAGCACAGATTTATGATGGATTTTGTGAAGAATCAAAATAAATCATTATTTGCTATGTTGTCCTGATGGACACAGATTTTTAAACACAATATTTTCCTCTAATCTTTATCGCCACCATAAACGAGAGAATGGAAATGGTTTCTCTTGAGTCTGTAAACTCAAGTTCTATTTTAACAAACAGAATTCTTTTCATGATTCTCCATTAATATAAAATAAGGCAAACTTAGATCTTTTTTTCCCCCCAGCAAAATGATTCGATTTTGCATGCCTGTCTAATATCCAATAAAAACTTAGGTAAGATGAATCTTGATTTGAAATAGAAGGGAACACGGTGTTCCATGTACAATTCAGGGGAACACTTTGAAGTGGTCTGGCAGCATTTTTAAATGTCACAGAAACCATGGCAGGCTTAGTCATATTTTCTTCTAAACAATGTGGAGTAGGATCTGATAAATTCTATACTAGATATCTCTCTCTAGTCTCTCACATGACTGGATGGGAGACGTAGAACAGCTATTGGAAAAAAACTTTACATGAAAGAGCCAAACAATGAGTTTCCATCCCTGGAAAAATGATGAAGTGGCTCCTTGTGGAGGGCATCTCAAAACACTTGGAAGAGAAGAAGGTTATCAGGAGTAGTCAGCATGGATTTACCAAGGGGAAATCATGCTTGGCTAACCTGATGGCATTCTGTGATGCCATAACTCAATGTGTAGATTTGGGGAGACCAGTGGATGTAGTCTACCTTGACCTTAGCAAGGCTTTTGGCACTGTCTCCCATGACATCCTAGTGAGCAAGTTCAGGAAGTGTGGGATGGAAGAGCAGACAGTGAGGTGGATTAAGAGCTGGTTACAAGATAGAGTTCAGAGTGGTGATCAATGGTGCCAGGTCCAGCTGGAGAGCTGTAACTAGTGGAGTCCCCCAGGGATCAGTGAGTCTGGTGCTGTTCAACATCTTCATCAATGACATTGATGAGGGGACAGAAAGTCTGCTCAGCAAGTTTGCTTGCTGGGAGGCTTGGCTGATGCAGCTGAAGGCTGTGCAGCCATCCAGCTAGACTTGGACAGACTGAGAGCTAGGCACAGAGGAATCAAATGAGGTTCAACAAGGACAAGTGTGGAGTCCTGCATATGAGGAGGAATAATAAACTGCACCAATATAGACTGGGAGGTGATCCGCTGGAGAGCAGCCCCATTGAGAGAGACCTGGGAGTCCTGGTAGGTAACAAGTTATCCATGGGACAGCAATGTGCCCTTGTGGCCAAGTAGGCCAGTGGGATCCTGGGGTGTATTAAGACGAGTGTGTCCAGCAGATCAAGGGAGGTTCTCCTTCCCTTCTACTCTGCCCTGGTGAGACCTCATCTTGAGTATTTTGGGTTCCTCAGTTTAAGAGGGACAGGGATCTGCTGGAGAAGGTCTAGTGGAGGGTTACAAAATGATTAGGGGACTGAAGTACGTGCCTTATGAGGAGAAGCTGAGGAACCTGGGGCTTTTTAGTCTGGAAAAGAGAAGACTGAGAGGGGGTTTAATGTTTATAAATATCTGAGGGACAGGTGTCAGGAGGGAGGGGACAGGCTCTGCTCACTTCCTCCCGGTGATAGGACAAGGAGTAATGGATGTAAGCTGCAGCACAGGAGGTTCCACCTCAACACAAGAGGGGAACTTCTTTATTGTAAGGGTCCCAGAGTACTGGAGCAGGGTCCCCAGAGAGGTTGTGGAATCTCCTTCTCTGGAGACTTTCAAGGTCTGTCTGGACGTGCTCCTCTGTGACTTGAGTTAGGTTGTATGGTCCTGCTCTTGCAGGGGGGTTGGACTTGATGATCTCCTTGGGTCCCTTCCAACCCCTGACATCCTGTGATCCTGTGACCTCTGACTTCATTGAAACACTGTTCTTGCTTGACTTCTTTCTCCTTATACTGGTTAACTTCCTCCCACCCTTCCAAATTAATAAGCTTCTAAAAGAATCTGCACATGATAATGTGCATGTGGATACAGTCTCAATAAATAAAAATAACTAGTAAATATTTTTTGAACTGTGTCCAGACCTGACACAACTACTTCCCTAACATAAGGTATTTCAGTTACTTATGTCTACAAATGTACCAACTCCTGCTTTTGAAAATAAAGCAAATAGATTTCTCTGTGTATAGGAGTACCTTCTTCTTTGTCAGTGTACTTCTTACCCATTAGAGATTTATCCTGAACGTTACTAGTCTCCTCTGACTGCTAAACAGTTCTTTATACTCACTTCTTCCTCAGTTTTACCTGCTTCAGTTTTCTTAGTGTGTGGATGAACTTTAACAAACTTTTCCTAGAGCTCTTAGTATTTAATGAATTATTGTTTCACTATGGTTCCAAATGAGTTACAAAATATCTTTGCATTGTCTTCATGAGGTCTAGAGTGGTTGGTACTTCTGCAGTTTGTCAGAGAACTATAAATTACCTGGATAACATCTGTAAATTCTCTCTACAGCCCTTAGATGTTTTTCCAGAGTTACCTAAAATGGAACATGAGATCATTCATTAGAATCATAGAATGG
>WBNM01027623.1:235800-347158 GCA_013399055.1 Ramphastos sulfuratus | reverse complement strand
AAGGAAGATCTCAGCAGGAAAATTTTTGTGTCCTGACATCTAGACTGCTTTTTAGGTCACTAGTGAAAACCATAATCATATAGTGGTCTCCAGAGTGGTGTTTTCCTGCGTGAATATGTATGAAATCACGAGAGACAGAAAGACTTAAGAGCATCTGTGGTTACCAATCCCTGGCACACAATTGCCATGTCTTTTGCTAAGGTGAACTGATAAATTGTTGGAAAAATTCCTACCACCACTGAGGAGTTCTGGTGAAATTAGGCAGAAAAATGCTATCAACCAGACTTTCAGTTACATGATACCATCTTCTACTCCCTGTTTAAATACAGGCATTGCTGTAAAAGATAAAGGAGTGCAATTAACCTTCTTGGTCAAACAATCTGCTCACTGCTCCTGTTTGCAATCTTTCCCAATACCAGGTGGCACAGACAGGTAGCCTTCAGCTTCCTTCTGGAAAGTGGGGAGGTGGTGGCCTGCATTAGAACTTTGTAGGAGGTATTCCACAGTGTGCTTGAAATAGCACTGGAAGGGGGGGGGAACTGCTGCAGAAATTTGTTTTGATCCAGCATGAAAGCTGCCGTTTCAACCTGCTCCCCTGGTATCCTATTGACGTTTAGCAGAGCTGCCATTGGCAGGCTTCTGTGGAACGCACCTTAATTGGAGTGCACTGTGCTGAGTTTCCTGGTACTTCAGGATGCTGTGAATGCTTCTGCAAACAAAGCTGCTGTGATATTTACCATCAGAGGACACTCTCTCTCTAGTGTCCATCACACCTCACATCTTCCATCCTGTTAGCTCTGTAGAGTAACTTCTGAGTTGTGTCGCTTTAAATTCTTTGGTAGTAGCATGGATAATACATGATGCTCTGTAGGGATGGGGAGAGAGGTGGCTTCAGGGACTGTGCATATGAAATCTTTTAATAGTAGTAGGTACTCTCACATGACCTGAGTGTATCTGTAGATTTTCTACTGGATCACTTTTATTAGAAAACTGGAAAGGAAATTTTCTGTGGCTGAAAGGATTAAGAGCTGGCTGCTCTGATGGGGTGTACTGTGATGGCAAGCAGACATTGATGAGTGTTTGAATAGCTATTCATTTACATGTTACTTCAGTCTGACTGAGGTAGCTTGGGTTAAAGCTGAACAGTTTATTTTTGTTAACCTTGTATCTGTCTGTTCCTCTTCTAGAATCAAGTCAGAAATAGCCCTTCTGACATAAATTTGTATTTTGCCTTAACCTGAGCTGATGTCCCTGGGCAGAACAGTTTCAGTCAGTTCCAGTGCAGTTTGGCCATCTATGCATTCCTTCTGGAAACAGCTTAATCTGGGATTCCTCTGCTTCTAGAGAGAAGTAGACAAGACATTCTGACTTGACTTCAGGTCCTGGATTGTTTGCAAGACTGATTACTGCAAGTGATGAATTGTAGCAGTTAACAGGAAGTGTGAATCTGTTTATCAGATTTCACAGCCTCCTGAACAAATCCTGATGTTCAAGTCACTCTCAGTGAGATGCTTTATTTCCAAATCCAGGGATGATAGCCAGCCTCCCCCCCCACCCCTTTCTAATTTTCATTTTTTCTGTTCTGCTTTTGGACTGCCTTTCATCCTGCCTGTAATAAAGAAACTTTCAAATTCTCTATTATGTTTTTAAGAGTCCACTAGTGATTTTACTTTCTGGCATGCTGCTCCTGGGTTCCTGCAACCCAGGAAGGTAGGAGCTGTTACTGGTCCCACTTTATTTGGCATGAAGCCTGACCTCTCAGTGGTAATGGTATCTTTTCTGTCAGTGTAACTGACACTCGTGGTGGTGTTTCCTGCATTTTGTGTTAGCCTGGGTAGATGATGGATAGCTAACAAGGAAGGGAGTGTTTATCTATGCAGCTTTGTTAAGAATATAAGTAGTACTGGATATCAAATTATGACTGACTTGTCACACCATGCCTCTTTTGTTAGATTTAAAGAGTCTGGCAAACGATTGGAGAGAGCTACAGATAAGTAAATCGATATGGAGCACAGCAAGTTGCCAGGCAGCCCTCCTTTACAAATACCTGGGTAGAAGAGTGACTTCTACTTTGACTGAGACCTGCTGCCAGCTTCACATCCAAAGTCCTGGGCACCCTCTAAAAGATAAGAAATATGTCATTTGACATGTCTCCTTATTGTTCATAAACTTGCTAAAGCTTTAAATTGCAGCTTCAAAGAAGGAAGGTCTACCATTTCTTGGTCCTTACATTTGCTTTTCTCTCTACATAATTAGCTCTTTTCTCTGCCCTTTTGCAATTCCTCTATTTTCTCTAATCTTAGCTCCAGGGTTAAAAGGGAGCTCTCTAGAGCACATATCTATAATTAAGGCTTTTTAACCACCGTTGCACTGGAGTATGAGCAGCGCAGCAGTGTGGCTTCAGCAGAAAAGTCAGTGATGTTACTATAGCTGAGCTCTCTGCTGTCCCAGTCATGGAGTTCCCTCTGATAGTGATCCATGCCTTTCCACCTTGACAAGTTACCTTCCTAAGGCTGATGACCATTAGTGGCTTTATCTTCTGTAGCTGACAAGAATTAACAAAAGCGTTCTGCCCGTCATTTTCTTGACAATAAAGACTGTTAGGTGTCGCACACAGAACTTGTGCCACCAGCATGAGAAAGGGCTGAAATTCCTCACTTGCTCTGGGTGCTCTTACAACTACAGTGAAGAAAAGCACACTTTTAGTGTACACTTAGTAACTAAAGGCAGTTACTAAGCAGTACAATCGTAGAATCAGCCAGGTGGGAAGAGACCTCCAAGAACATCCAACCTATCACCCAGCCCCATCCAATCAACTAGACCATGGCACTAAGTGCCCTATCCAGTCTTTTCTGGAACATCTCCACAGAGGACAACTCCACCACCTCCCTGGGCAGCCCATTCCAATGCCAATCACTCTCTCTGTCAAAAACTTCCTCCTAACATCCAGCCTATACCTCCCCTGGCACAACTTGAGACTGTGTCCCCTCGTTGTGTTGCTGTTTGCCAGAAACCAACCCCACCTGGCTACAACCTCCCTTCAGGTAGCTGTAGACAGCAATGAGGTCTGCCCTGAGCCTCCTCTTCTGCAGGCTGCACACCCCCAGCTCCCTCAGCCTCTGCTTATAGTCCTTGTGATCCAATGGTAATGGTTTAAAATTTGCATGCTGTAGAACTTGGTTTCTGTAACTATAGCATTTGCTTTTCTGTAATACTGAGTCAAACTGAAATTATAAGCAGTTTAAACATATTAAAGGTTTCAAATGGAATCCCTAATTTAAGCAAGTTGGTCTAACTCCTGTGGGCATTGTGATTCTTTCCTTGTTCAGAAATAGAAAGCAAAGGAAGGGGAGGAAGATGGAATCAGCAAAGGCTTGACTGCATAGTGCTACCCGGCCTGCTCGAGAAGTTTGCTCTTAGTGTTTATTTGGTGTTTCTGTCTTTCAGCCTCAGATCTGTATTCATTTTTCAGCTGTAATACTTTTGTCTTCCCAATTAGCACAAGTAGCAGAAAGCTTCCAAAAAACTATCTTTCAAAGCAGTGAATACTGGTGTTCTTCCCTGGTAAATTGGGTGTTGCCTCTGCAGCAAGGTAACTGATTTCTGCTCAGAGTATCTCCTGTTAATATTTAGTACTCTTCTGTATGTCATGTGTAGCTGATGGAGCAATGACCTGACACCTTTCCCTGATGTACCTTTCTGGGTGGTTGCAGTTCACAAGGTGACTGCTGAAGTGAAACTTCCAAAAAGCATTTCAGAGTGTTTTAAATGCACAGGAACCACAACTGTTTGCTGAAGTAATGAGCAGCCAAGGGGTTAAACTTCAAACAAAGGCTGAAGGGTGTTTTGCCTGGTACATCTATTTGAACTTGTGTCTTAAACTTGGATGCCTGTAAATGAACTCTCACTTCCTGCTGCAGAGCTGTTTGGTCATAAAAAGAAAGGATTTGCACAACGGTCAATATGTCTCCTGTGAGAACTTTCTGGATGCATAAAATCTTCCTTCTTGTTTGACTGCTCTCCCTTTCCAAAAACCTGATGAGAATGACATTTTAGGCTTTGTTAGTCAAAGCCTTGTGATGTTTCAGGGCTCTGCTGGATCTTATCTGGAAATACTGTCAGCTGTCCCTCCTACACACGTCTTTGCTTCTGCCCTCCTGAACAACTGTTTTTATAAGATGAAGTTGTTATGAAAAGTTCTGCTCTGCTTGATCTCTGAAGCCTGCAATCCATTGCTCACAGTTGTCTGCAGGCTAAGGTGACTTTTCACAGGGAAGTCATCCTCTTCTCTATTTTTTGCTTGTGGTTATTCAGAAGACCTAGCATTTAAAACTCTCTGGTAGACAGTCTTGTTTTTCCTCTGTGGAAGATCACGTAGGCTTGTCTGTGTAAATTACCTTTACTTGTGTTCAAATTCATTTGGGAAATTACTTTTAGCTAGTTCATGACACTAGCAAGGAAACAGTTTTTCTCCATGATGGAAAAGAGGTTTTGGTTTGAGGGTTTTTTTTTGTTTGTTTTGGTGAGGGTTTTGTTTATTTGGTTTGTTGTTTTGTTTTGTTCTTTTTCTCAAGCTTACCTAACGTTTCTCAGTCTTCAGATGAATCATAGACTAGTAAGGTTGGAAGTGACCTCAAGGATTATCTAGTTCCAACCCCCTGCCATAGGCAAGGACACCTCCCACTAGTACAGGTCCAAAGAGGAAATTTTCACAGGGACTGGTAAGCAAGAACTGTTGCTTAATAAATAAAACAGGTGAAACAGAGTTTGAGTGTTCTTACTGCTTAGACCAAAGTTTTCAAGGATGTCTTAAAGTGTGATGTTCCTTTGAAAAATAAGAGTCTTGGTGACTTTGATCTAGAGTATGATACAAAAATAACCACATAACCAGGTCTGGCATCCCATAAGATTTTGTTTGTTTGCTTTTCTCCTTTTTGTATTATTATTTTTAAAGGAGTTAGCAACTCCATCACTTCTGCTCAGACTGACTTTTTAATCTTAACTCTGCTTCCTTGGAAGTGGTTCTGTTTAGAGACTGCACTTGGAGCTCATGTAAGTAAAAGCAAAATGTATGCCCTCAGTAAAGAAAACCAGAACCCCAGAAGCTGGATAAATGCAGACAGAACACAGTTGTAAAGGGCTCCAGTTAGGCAAGTAAGATATTTTCTGTAACGTTACAGAAGGTCGTTTAAATTTAGCCTGACTGTCAGTTCATGTTAGCCACTATGCAACAGGCTTACTCTGGATCTCAGAAAGAAGTGAACCCTGTGATTATCTTCTCTCTTCTCATTTATCTTCCAGGTGGCCTGTTGCCAGGGTTTAGTGTGTGATAGCCAAGTAATAAGGAATAACTCTTTTTTCCCCCTTCCTGCGTACGTTAGTTTTGCTGATCCACCAAATACACTTTGGACTGTCTCTTCTCTTTGATTCTTAGGCTGCAGCTTACTGTGTTGGAAATATCTAAAACTCCTTTTGCTATTGCATGCTGCCCAGTTGTGGGTTTTTTGGTGGCTGTTTTGGATTCTGATTCAAGGTGCTAATTTACCCTGGAGGAAAAAAAAAAAAAATCTCTTCAGAAAACCAGCATCTGTTCACAGGTCTTGTTCACAGCAGCAAAGTCATATTGGTACAATTACAGTGTTTGGAATGAGGCTTCTCAAAATTATTTTGCTTGCCTGATTCTGAGAACATGGAATCAAGCTGCAAAAAACATCTGCAAGGTGTTGGAAGACCCGAGGTTTTGGCATAGGAGGTGGCAGAGGTGTCTGGTCACATGTATGGAGGCCAGAGGACTATCCAAGTTATCGTTGTTGCCATTTTCCTGCTGATGCTGCTGATTCTTTTTGCAAATGTGGTTCTCTCCCCCTCCTGCCCCAGACTGTTTCTGATCTCCAGACATGGGCTGTGTGCCACAAATCCCTGCTGGCATGGAAGGTTGGAAGAGTCACACCTGCAGCGTGTGAAGGACCTTTCTGCATTGCCCTTGATTTTGATTGCTGCAGAGTATCTGTGCATAAAACATAATAGGTTTCCTTTCACCAAAGTTGTGTGTTTCCTGCAAGTGGGAACTCAGGCCAGCTGATTACTGCAGAAGAGTCCTTGGCAAAGCAATTACAAGCTAACAAGAAAGTGCCTCAAACCTCACTCTGTGCCAAGACTCTTTCTTTTCCTTGTATTTTGGCCAGAGCTCTTATCAGTGTAAACTAATACTGGTTACCATGGGTGAAAGGCCTAAGCTCTGGAAACAAGTGATGCCTCATGGCTTTCCAAGTGCTGATATTTTTATAATAAGAGACTGCTCATAGTAGAATGAGAAGCCCTGAGTTGATGCACATGAGCAGAGAGCACTGGCACTGCCAATAGATTAGTTGGGAATTGTCAGTCGTGTGAATGAACTCAAGTATTGGCTTAACCTGGAAATGTTAAATGAAATGTAAAACTACCAATTTCCTCTCTGGCTATTTGAAAACAATAACAACTCATCTGAAAAGTTGTTTTTAAAAATTATTTCTAGAGGCTATGGAGTTAGCAAGCCTAATGCAGTGAAGTCTATTTTTATAGTCCTTGAAAACAAAACCTGACAGTCCATATTTGCCAGCACTTATATTGCTCTGGTGACAGTGCTTCTTTTTAAAGCATGCCAGAGGAAATGCTCTGTGTTGGAGCATATGTCAGTGATTAGTGGGGCCAGTGCTGCAGGATGAAGTGGGAGAAATATGATGCTGTGTAGCAAAAGCTGAATGGACAGAACATGAGAAATGTAGTGGTTTATGGATGGGTTTTACAGTAGGGCTGGAGGAGGGTTATTTTTAGGTGTGTCTGCGCTTAACTGACATGCTGCCTTCCAAACCAGTGCAGGCTTTGCTGAGAGAACTGGTGCCTTTCTCTGTGTCTTTCCCTTCATTTCTTCATTTAGAACACTATCACCCCTTTGAATCTATCATGGTTTATGCAGTGAAGGTGTTTGCATGCCTTGGTTATGCCAGAGTGAACTGAAAGCCCTTTGTTACCCAAGTCTTTTGTGTGAATTTAGGCTGAAGTGCATTTGAGGTCTCAGGTAGAGAGTGATCCTCAGCAGCCAGCCCATCCCTGTGGGTCCAGGATTCTTGCTAGACAAACCCTTTGGATGCATTGCTCATGTTTAGCTTCTAAGTAGCTGTAGCCACTTCATCCTCCCTGCAGCCCAGCAGCCATTCTTAGCATTGACCATCTCTTGTCAACAGCACTGAATTCAGACCCAAATTCAGCGTGAGCTGTGCAGGACTCCAGGTACTTGGCATTCAAAGCCCTGGAGTGGAGAGGAAGATGGTGCCTTGCTACCCTACCACAAGGATCCTTGACAGCTTCTACTCAAGAGCTGCACTGCAATAGTTACAGTACTCTGTTAACTTTGTCCCCCTGCTTTTACCACACACCAAAAAAAAACCCAACCAACCAACCAACCCCTGATAGGTCTGGGAGGAACAGCTCAGGCACCAAAGCAGGTAAAGAGGTGTATGGTTGATTCTTGCATGATATAAAGGCCACCTTGTATGTAAGGGTTCTGTATCTGAGACCTGGAGCAATCAGAAGTCAAAAGCCAGTTGTTACCCATCTTTTTCTTTCTTTTTTTTTAATGTTTGATCCTGAAGGTCCCTACAGACCTTACTCAAGGCTATAGACTGCACTGTGGGAATCACAAAGCTGGAAGTTCATCTGCAAGATACATGGCATTGCAATATCCAAGTGTCTTGTAGATTTAGCCCTTGACACCATAGATGTAGTCATCACTCAAATGCTGTAAAAGATGGTCCCCTGCCTTATCCCATTCTTTATATCCTGTCAGTTATGCTGGAGTCTGCCAAAAAAAATTGTGTTCAATATAAATGGGAGAAAAATGAAAATGCCCTGCTCCTTTTATCACAGTTGATGTCTATATTTGAACTTTGCCAGTATTTGCTTATGAAAACTGCTTGTTTTCCCTTACAAAATCTTTTTTGCCAGAGCAGCTCAACACAGTTTGGATAAAGGGAAGTCACAAGAGATTAGAGAATCCCTGAAAGCTAGGAAAAGAATGTATTGGGTTGCTGCATAGCATTACCTGGTTAAAATAAAAATTAGACTGCTACCTTTTTGTTGAGTAGACATTTGACTATTAATATTGAAAGAAATAAGGCAGGAAGCCAAGTTATTTCCAATTAAAGTTAATTAAGTTAGGAAATAATTGTCTTGAGCTCACTACAGCTTTGACTTACCTGTCTTGCCCTTTTGTGTAGATTTCCCCCCCCCCCCCCAAGTTAAGAATTTTTAAAGCCATTTTAGGTCTAATTTTTTGCTAGCCTCTAAAGTTCTTGCTTTTGAGTAACTCTTGGGAAAAACAGAATTAAATTCTTTGGGCCCTGTAGGGAAAAGCAGTGGTTTCATGAGGATTGATTTGTGTTTCTATAGCATGCAGGAGGCCCAGCTGGAAATCTACAAGGAGAAAGTAAAACACCCAAAGGAAGACTGCTCCCCATAAAGCAATATCAGCTGAAAGTATATTTATCTTCCTTCCCTAAAGTTGCTCTATAGAAAATGCCTTAAAAATTAGATTGTTTGCTGGTACTTGTGCTGGAAAAAAACAGCTTCTCAGCAGTGCAATAATTTGATTTTTTTTTTCTCCCCCCTACTGTGTCACAAGTACTGCACAGCTTTCTGAAAAGGACAGCTGGATTTTCACCAGTGGCTGAATCCAGTGTGTAATGATCTTGGGCATTTTCAGTCTTCTCATGTGTGGTGTCTCTCTCTAGGTTCTGCAATTGCTTCGTACTTGAATCTGTTGGCCCAGGCATGAGATTTCTGGATCCAGTTTCTACTTCCTTCGTTTGTCAGAGCTGTGAAAGGCTCTGACTTTGAAATTGTGATTATTTTTAATCTCTTTCTGACTCTTTACAACTGCTAAAGGTCTAAACATTTAAGAGGAGCACCAGCTTACCTCATTTGTGAGTCACACCTTCACAATAACAGGATGTCTTCGGCATCGCTGAAGCTGGATCCGTTAGTAACGAGTTCACGTGGGGTTTTGGCTGTGTTCACAGATAGTCTGGGTTATTTTAGCAGAAATGTGTACAAGTGGCTCTCTGAAAGGCTGCTGTTCCTGAGGAGCAAAGGAAAGGCAATGGCTCTGGACAATCAGCAGTGAGGCATGGTGTTCATCCTTCCTCTTCTGGTGGAAGGCAGTTGGAAAACTAGCTGTGTCTCTTGCTTGTGAAGTGTTAGGATGCACTGTTATGTAGGCTTATTCATCAGCTCCAGCAATCTCCTCTGTTCAGGAGGTGGAAAAGAATCCCAAAGAAAACTTTCTTTCATCCTATTTATTTATAAACCTTGTCAGCTTAACATGAATGATTTTGGGCATGTGTTCAGTACTGCTGGATTATGCAGTTAGGATCCTGTTCTGGCTGCAAGAACAATGCATAACACATCACTACTGAGTGTGTGTGCCGTGTGTTCTTGGTTCCACACTGTGTGCAGTCAGCAAGAAGGGTCAAGAATTAAAGAGATGAGTTTGTGCACCTGGATCTTGTTTGAAATCACAGGGTACAAAGCTTCTAAAGCCTCTAAAAACTCTCAGCAGCTCCTTAAAAGAAGCAGCTGTTTGGCAGGGAAGACCCTGAAAGCTGCTTGATTATGGAGTACCCTTAAAATTTAATGAAATATAATCCAACATTTTAATTGCATGTCTGGACTTATGAATTTAATGTCTACATCAGCAATTATGCTTAGTAGCTAATGGGGCTGAACTGTGTGAAAATGAATCTCCTCCAAAAACTCTAACCTTAAGACATACTAATACTTGAAAAAGCAAGGAGGGAGAGGCAGCAGTTGCAAAGATTTCACCTGGTTTCTTGAAGCTCCTCAAGTTTTAAGTGTCTTTTGTGGTTCAAAGCAAACTTGACTTTAGCTTACATTATGAAAATTTCCTCCTTAATAGGCTGCAGAGTATCTTGGACAACCTATGTAGCTCTCCTTACCATGATCTGCAGCAAAATGGTGGATATGTTTAAAGAATGCTTTTTAGCATAAGAGCTGCAGAGCTGCTTTCCAGAGAAATTTATTGTACCACAACCAGTAGCCATAAAAGCTGACTTGAGAAGAGGCACAGTTTGCAGCAGGAGTTAATCTAGGGTTAGTTTAGCCACATCCCTGCAGTGTCATCCTGTAACATCACTTCAGTCAGTCCTGCAATATTACAGATGTTTGTGGTTTTGCTGTTGGCAGCTTCTTACCAGTGCTGCTTTTGAGAGGTGATAGTATGAGAACACTATGAATGTTGCTGAACTTTTCATCCTCTAACTGCTGCACATGAGGTTGGTGGCAGTTGAAAAGAGTGGGCAAGGACAGTTGTGTTATTCCTTGGGTAGTCATAGAATGNAAGGTCTCCTTGAAGCCTTCTCTTCTCCAGGCTGCAGAGCCCCAACTCTCTCAGCCTGTCCTCATAGGAGAGCTGCTGCAGCCCTCTGAGCATCTTTGTGGCCCTCCTCTGGACCTGCTCCAACACTTCCATGTCCTTCTTGTGCTGGGGGCTCCAGAACTGTACACTTACAGTTTGTTTCTTGTACTTTGAGTGTATATCTGTGTGCCCAGTCTGAAATGGGTGCTACTTTAGTGATTCTTGCTCTTCATGGTGGTTTACACTCAAGCCCAACATAGGACAGGAGGAGAACTGATGTAGTTCTTGCCAGTTGCATGTTTACTGACCTTAGAAGAGTCACTGGCTGCTCTCCTTTCTAACTGCGTTGCGGGAATGAGACTGAATACACTTCTCTGGAGCACTGGACTTGAAGAGGAGGAACTAAAATGCCCATTTCTTCACCTTGTCCTCAGACAACATCCCAAACCCAGCTGACAGAATGGGCAGCATTGGGCAAAGCACTTGGCAGTGACTCCAGCAAGGCTGGCAGTTTTGTAGTACTAGACAGCTGGCATCCCGCGGCTCTGACACAGTGTTTGACATAACTATTAATCTGCGTTAATGGATTGCCTGAGTGGCCTTAATTTTTCATTGTGGAGTCAGCAAGGTGGGTGTTTTAAGTCTGTGAATGTGTGCTGCCAAGGCACCCACCCACCTCAAAGGTGGGAATGGCGTTCTGGTGCAGCAGGTTAATGCACAGCTGATGCTGGAAGTGCTTGCACTAAAGCGGTGGCCTTGGAGGTGATGGATTGCACATCCTCTCTTGCTTTCATGAGTCAAAATAGCTCTGCCTTCTCTAGTGGTGTGCAGCTCAAGATTGAAAGCAAACATCTATTGTGTAATCGATTTTCTTTTGTGTGTATCTAACAGAAACTAAACGTTGAGGTGTTTTGGTGTCTTGCAGTGTAATGTACTACGTAGGCACAGAGTGGCATCGTTTCGATGGGCAGCTTTAGGAAAGGAAGAAAGGTGTCTCTGCTGTGGCTTTTGCTGCTCCATCTCTGAGCTTCTATTGCTAGGAGGAGACCTGTTGTACTTTGCAAAGGTTAGACTTGAAAGAAGTTACAAACCAGCATCTCAACAGGGTGTAATCTCCTCAAAATAATCTCTTGGGAGCTGCATGTACTTGATAAACTTTGCAAGGCATAAGCCTTCTCTAAAGAGTAAAGGAAAGTTCATTGGTATCCAGACAAAGACCCTTTGGCCACCTGGACTTAGATGTCTGCTCCTAGCTTGTGGGTAAGGAAGTGCTGTCTGAGCTGTGGATATAAGGTGCTATGCAACATATTTCAGTAGGACTTAAGCTGCCCTGACCTAATTCACTTGCTTTTTACTGAAGCATGGATTAGCAGTGGCTTGCTAGTGTAAAAGCAAGCAGCAGTTAATTCTTGAAAGTCAAGTCCTGTATGACTGCCATTTGGGTGATGCAATCTTTTTGGAGAAAGAGCAAATTCCTGAAATGAAGATGGTAACAGATGGGGCTGGGTGAGCCTGGTGCCAAATACTGACACAAGCAAACTGCACATTAGGACGTTGGATGAAGCTGGCCACTTTGAACTGCTGCTTTCCTTCTCTAAGTCATGACTGATCTCAGCACTTAGCCAGAGCAGGCTTCCTTGGAGGCCTTAAGACATTCCACAGGATTCCAGATTGTTCTGAAAATACTTTCTAAATGCTGTCTTAATGAAAGATTTCTTTAAGTCAGAATTAAGTTATTAAAATGTTCCAGGCACTTCGGAGAAGTCTTTGAAAGCTGACTGTACTTTCCTTTCAGAGTTCATCTACTGCCTGTTGTGGGTTACAAAGTAATATTGTGCTGCTTGTGGGTTACAGATAAGTTCAAATAAATGTATGATTTCTTTTTTTTTAATTCTCTTTTCTTGCAGTTTGCCTTTTTTGTGAGCTGACACTGTCATTGAGTCACTCTTCAGGATTTTGCAATTGTGCACTTGCAGTTCTTTATCAGTAATGGGGGAAAAAAAAGTGCCTGGTGTTCCTGGGAGGGAACAAAATCCTTGGACATGTCAGGCTAGATAGTGCTGCCTGAGACTTAACAGCCACCTAAAATGCTTTGTTTTGTTTTGCAGGACCTGCAGTCACTTCTAAATATTGGGTGATCAGACATGATGGGCTTTGGACTTCACAGAAAAATTGTGTTGTGTGGAGTTGATGGCAGCTCACATCACTGTGGGTGCTGCAAGTATTTCATTCACTGGTTAGGCGATTTGAAGCTAACAAGTGGTTAAGAGATGTGTCTTTAAAGGCAGATTGCACCATCTCCTGTTTGTCCCTCCCGAGGTCTGTGAGAAGAGATGGTTCTCTGTCATCAAAACAGTGCCTTAAACTCAAACTGTGCCTACTGACATGGATTGGGTGCTGTAGGTTTTGGGGCCTAATTAAGGTTTTAGGATGTTAAAGGCACTCTGCAACTAGCTGTGTTCTGTGTACCATAACTGAGAAGGCTAGGTGTTGGAGGGAAATTAATTTCTGTAACAATAAAGCAGAGTTTTTCTTCTTGAAAGATGTGTTTGCAAGACAGCTCTGTCTCTGCTCTCTCTCCAAAGCCGTGAGCTGCATAGCTTATGTTCTGCCTTGCATTTTGCAGGTAGTTTGGAGGAGCTAGTGGTTTCAATAGAGTTGTCACCTTTTCCTGGTGAGAGCAGAGTTAACTTCTGCAGCAGATGATATTCAACCTCTCCTCTACTCAACTGGTGTCAGGAAAACTTGTCTGCTGATTCAAAAACTGAGTCAGTGCAGGGATGCACTTCTCAGCTTGCACTTGGTCTTTGACATTTTGCTGCTCGGTTCCATAAAGTTGCAAAAGATTTAAAACAACAAAAAAAATCCAGAATCTTGTTAGTTTATGTTGCTTCTGCTGGGGCACATGAGCAGCTGTGAAGCTGCTTATCAAGCTGATGTTCAGATTCTGACTGGAAATTGCAGGAGCATGTCAGCCTAGAACTCAGCCCCAGAACAAATGTGTGGTTATAGAGAGCACTATTATCATGTACATCATCCCAGATTTTTTTACACTAAGTGAAATGTCAATTGTTTTCTATTTGCTTTGTAATCTTCTGATGTATCAAAAGCCCTGTAATTACCTATCCTTATTAAAGCTTCTGCAGTGGGAATGGATGAGTGTCTCTCTGTATTTGCTGTGCAATTACTGTTAAGTAACAGGGAAGCCTGGTAAGTGGTCAGTCAGCAAAAGCATTACTGGGAAATTACGCAGCTATTGAGCACTTTGAAGACAAATTTTGAAGTGTCTTTGTGTTCTGAAATAAGGAGGGGGGGGCAATTCTTAGGCACTTTGAGATCAGAGACTAAGCAGTGATGACAGTAAGCAGGGGACATAACCTGTGGGTCTGAGAAAAACATTTCTTTGCTGAAAGAACAAAGGGTGACAGGGCTGGTTATCCCCTTGAAGTTTCCCAGGAGATATGAACCCAAAATATGTTGTTCTTGGCCTCTCCTATCACTGTACTGGATGATTTATTTTGTAAAACATCTTACTCAGAGAGGTCTGTTTTTCTGGTGCAAGCCTTGCTATTCTTTTCCTGCTCTGTTCTTAAAAGTGTTTTGCAGATTTGCCTTGTTTGTGAGAGATGGCCCCTCCAGAGCAGCAGAGATCAGAAGAGGTTTATTGCTGCTTGCATTACAAAGACAAGGCACTAATGTAATTGTGTGACAGTTGCTTCTCTCTCACCCATAAAAAAACATGGTTAGACAACCCTATTGGTTTGGCTCTCTAATCTTGAAGGTCTTTTCCAACCAAAAGAATTCTATCATATGTGGGGAAGGTTTACATCATTTTTGGACCACTTCCGAAGCACATTGTGTGTTTATCCAGAGGATTTCCTCTGGATATCACTCAGAGTTTGTTCTCTCACTCTAGATCTGGGTGGTGGACTGTCTTTGGGAGTATGAAGCTCTTTGCTCACAGGTCACAATCATTTGCTGTTTGTTTTGAGACAGATCCACTTGCATGCCTGTTGGTCGAGTTTCAGTTGGCATCAACCTCTCCATGTAGGAATGCCTGTTTGGGCCATAGGCACAGCTGAAATAGCTCTTTTTCCAGAATCCTTGCTTGAGTTGTCTCTCAAGCCAAAGCTGTGGAAAGTTTGTTTTTTTTAATACAATAATTTAGCCTGAACAAATGCAAAGTTAAACAAAGCATGTTGAGCTGGTGGCAGCTGAAGGTGTATGTAGAAGCACTCCCTAAAGGAAGGGAGAGGCTTTCCAGAGTGCTATCAGCAGCTGTTTGTGTGCACAGCCATGCAGCTTTGCCCCTATTGTATTGCTGAAGTGAGTCCACAGCCCTATAATTCTCAGCTATGCCCTGTGAGGTTTGTATACCTTATATATATCTTTGCTGATTCATATAGCTCAAGAACCTTTGGAGCAGGAAAACACTATCACCTTGTTTGAATTACTTTTGTTCAGGGAGGAATGAAAGACCTCTGTCANGGACGAGGCCTTGAGTGACCTGTTCTGGTGGGAGGTGTCCCTGCCTATGGCAGGAGGTTGGAACTGGATGAGCTTTGAGGTCACTTTCAACCTTACTATTCTATGAAAACAGAGTCCCTGATTCGATTAAAATCGCTGCTGTCATTCACTTCATTTGGAGCAGTAAGCCACTAATCATTTTGGATGGAGATAAATTAAAAACCCACAAAGTAAATGACTGTGGAAGGGGCATCATTGTGTGCACCTGTAATGCTGACTACTTGGTGACACAGTTGCAGGAAACTTATTTCTGGGGGAGAAGTGAAGGAAGGGAGGTATTCTGGGCATGGCACTTCATAGTAACTTCTGGAGGCTGACCTGTCAACCCAGAAAGATTTTGGGTGTTTGACTGGTACAGTCAAAACCATCTGGATTGTGGGAGTTTTGAGAGTGTGTTTTTTAAAGCCCAATAAGTCCAATTAGTAGAATTCAATTCATCGGGGTTTAAAAATTAATAGTAAGTTACCTTGTAAAATATAGATCACTTGAGACTGAACTAAGAGCAGGCATATGGGTTTGATTTTATGTTTCCCTTCAAATGCTGGCACAGTACTGAGGCCAGACAACTTTATTTTCCTGATGCATTAGAACCAGCTGCAGATGTTTTAGACATTATCGCTTCTAAAAAGGGATTTGACAAATGTCTCCTGGAAGCCAGCAGCTCTCTAAATATTACATGCAGTGTATTCTGAGGAAATGTTGAAAATAAAAGTTATGGGAATTAAAAGTTCAGTGTCTCAGTCAAGAAAAATTACTTTCTGCCCTTGTCGGGGAATTTGCTGGCTGAGAAGTTCTTTTGTGAGGCCCACACAGATGTGAGTCAGGACACACTTCGAGACTGGAACAAATACTGCCACAGATGGCTTTGCCCAGGATGTTATCTCCTGGCCCTCTATTGCTAATACTGAAAGGTGGACACTTGCCTGGAAAGGTACTTCAAGGTATATCTAAAGGCTGAACTGAAATATGTAACAGGCATGTAGCTTTTTAGCATTAAGGGGGGAAAAAATGTTTGAACACATGGAAACACTGTGTTGTGCATCAGTGACAACAGCATGGCCCTCTGCTGCAGAAAGTGCTGTGATATTTTAATTGCTGTGTTCAGGATTCATAGAATGGTAAGGTTGGAAGGGACCTCAAGGATCATCTAGTTCCAACCCCCTGCCATAGGCAGGGACACCTCCCACTAGTACAGGTCGCTCAAGGCCTCCTCCAACCTGGCCTTGACCAGCTCCAGGGAGGGAGCATCCACAATCTCCCTGGGCAACCTGTGCCAGTGTCTCACCACCCTCACTGTAAAGAACTTCCTCCTAACATCCAGTCTAAATCTTCCCTCTGCCAGTTTAAACCCATAACTAACATAGAGAACTTTACTAAGTAAAGATCTTTTTGTGCTTTTTGTCTTTGCTGCACAGCTTTGTATTGAAGGCTTAACTTAAAAGAGCATCCCCATACACATATGGGATACAAAACATTGCTTGCATGTTGAGACTTACGGCTTTGGGGTGGAGGAAGCCTATGTGATTGACACAGGAACTGCATCATGTGTCCTTTATTTCCAAGATTCAGACAGCTTAATCCATCACTGCTTAAACTATTCACTCATTTTTCCATAGCCTGAGAGAAGCTGGAAAAAATATCTGTACTTCACTGTAGACATCTCATTAAAAAGTTGATTCAGTATGCAGCACCCTGAGCACTCAGTCAGGTCAGTACAGGAGGAGAGAAGGGTGAGACAGGAACCATCCTGCAAGGTCAGGCTGAATGCTCAGAATTAGGTAGTGGAAATACCCCCTTAGATAGGACTGTGCCAAACAGGCAGTACATGGGATGAGGATTGGGTATATGTTAGCAGTCCATCAATCAACAGTTGTCCTAATTGTTTGAAATTGCTGTGGGTTTTGCCAAAAATCTTTATGAGTTTTAAAGGGAAATGGGAATTATCTTAAGTGTTACCAACAGCTTTTTGTGCAGTCATTTCACTTCAAATAAAAAGGTATTTCAGAGGGAGGGATGTTCCTTTTTATATAAAAGGTTAACAGTGCATCTGATTAGTACCACCCAGGGTAACCAAAAGGAATCTCCCGGCCCGTCTGTGTTACCCCTGAAGAGCCTTCCTCCAGCTTCAGACCAGTTCAAATCTAAGCCAGCTTTTGCCCTTTGAAATCCCTGGAGTCTGCCTGGCACTGGGAAGCAATCCCAAGAGAAGATTAGAGATGGCAAGGCTCAATGGGTAGCTACTTGAGCAGGGACATGCATGCTTTGCTTGAAGGGACACAGTGCAGTGCCCTGCAGCAGGGAGCCGAATCAAGCAAATGCAAGTCTAATGATTTGGATTTTGCTACTTCACATTAGTGTTTAAAACTGCTTAGATATAATCCTCCTAGCAAATCTCTCCCTGCTTTGAGGTGGTGAACATTGACTGCTGCACACTGATTTTTAAGTATGAACTAGTTATACTGAATTCTTGTGCAGCTGAACAAAAGCTCTCACTGACGCCTGGCGAAGAGGAGAAGTTTTCATGTTCGATTCTGTTTGTACAGGAGCATGAAATGGTTCTTTGTGTCAGTGTGCTATAACAAATGGAACATTCAGCCAAAGGTTTGGGTTTGATACTTGCCAGTTGTGCAGTGGCTCTGGAATTATGTATATATCAAATACTTAGTGGGGGATGCGTGGAGGAGTGTGTAATTCTGCTGAGTTGCTGTAGAGATGTTGGTTGCATGTGTTTAGTTGGGCTTGTTTTCATGTCTTACAAATCACTGTTAAGAGAGTTTACACTGAAGGTTGCTGTTCATGAGATGAATCTTAGTGGTTGCTCAAGCCACAATAAAGTGTTTTGTTTTTTCCTTCCAGTCACCCAGGATGTTTCCACGATCTCTAGAGCTTGCTCTGGTTTCTTGCCATGACTTCATCAGAAAAAAAAATAATCTCAGAAGATATGTACCCCTCAGATACAGCTGTCTTAGCATACTTGTGCTCAGAGGTCCCTTCTCTCTACTGTGTATGGCACCCAGAGTCCTTGCATTTCTGATGAAAAGACAAGCCACATCTCATTTTCTGAAACACCAATCAAAAGCAAGCAGTATTTTTATGCAGCAGATTGATCTGAATACTTTGAAATCTGCAGCAGCTATGAACTTTGGCTTGCATCTTCTTACAGGCAAAGGAAAATGATCCTGCTTCTAATGGAAACTAGCAGAAAGTTGGCTTCTATTTAAGTCAGAGGAATTTGAGGTGGTTTCTTGTCCCTGTGGTTTAAGTGGAATATCTTGGCTTGTCCAAAACAACTGCTGCTTTTGGAAAATGCAGTTAAAAGAATGTTGGAGGTTAAAGTATTTGATTTTTCCCACATCACCATCCTGCACTATAGTTTCTTCATACTTTCCCTTCTTGGATGAAATGCTTATCCTACTGTAGTGAGAGCTGCTGTGTAAATCATTGCAGGCAGTTCTTACTGAGGATGGAGGATTAAGTGATGAAGACTTTTAACTACACAAGTATTGGGTGGGGTTTTTTTTGTGTGTGTAGTAATCTTTCTGAAGCTTGCGAAGAAGATGACTTAAATAGAACAGTGTTGCTCTGGAGTAATTTAATCAGGATCTTCCTTAACTGCCACTGAGGTTAAAATGTTAACATGGGCTTGATGCAGTCTTAATCTAAAGCAAGGACTTTTTGAAGGTTTTAGATAAAGCAAATGGTTTAAATTGCAGCAACTGATTAGATTCGGCTGTTTGGAGATGTTAAAGATCAGTGCACTAGGCAGCCAAAGACATGTTGCATTCCTACTCTCTAGGAAACATTTATTGATTCTCTTAAGGCTGACCCTGAGGTTTCCCTTCTGTTTTCACAGAAGCAGCTTCCTGCTTCAGAAAGTTTTTAACCTCTTTGGTTCAATCAACCTGAAAGTTGGGGGAAAGTGGAGACAGATACATATATGTTCCTATATATAAGGGAATATGAAGGGGTGAATTTGTTTGTGAGTGGTAGAGGTAGCAGGAAGAACAGTAAATTACTTGCCAGAATATGCTCTCCTGCCTGATGAATGATGAACTAGTAAGCAAACTGTGTGTTAAGGAGGGCTTTGACATAAGCTGTCTCACTAACCAAGGTGATTAGATGATCTTACTCCCATTTTGCAGCTTACTTCCCCCTCTGTGGTTCAGGTGCAGCTCTGGGTGGAGACCTCCTGAACTAGATCAGCAAGCTGGATTTGAAACAAGAAAAAAAGCCTTTTTAATTGAGCTTTCCTCCCAAGGATGATGAGTATGGAGTAGCAGTGGAATTCTGCAAACTGTTTGTGCTGGGCTGTGTAGAGGAAGGCGACAGTTGTCTCAGCTGTGCAAAGAATCTGTAAGGATTTACTTCAGACCATGGACAAAAGCGTCAGGATTCACCTATCCAAGATTAGTTTTACCTCAAAGCGCAGAGCAGTCTTGAGTTTTGTTTGGTTTGTTGCATGAATTAGAAAGCAATTCCACTGAATGGCAGGTATTAAACATTTTTTACTTCTTGGCAAGACTGACATCCCATTACAGTAAGTGTTATGGTCCTTCTTCCTCCTAATGTAATTTGTGAAAATCCGGTCCCACGTAGGCTGCAGCTGAGCAGCTGTCCTAAATGGGATTACTGAAACTATGACACTTATCCCAGCTTTTTACTTTTATAATTCATAATAGCCAACTACTCTGGCTTATGCTTTTTAGGGTGGTGCACTTGTCTTGCCTCTTTGCACAGTGGTGAATTTATGGAAATGCATAAATATTTCCTAATCCTGGAGCATCGTATAGACACTTAAACCTTGAAGTCTCTTTGCTTGTGACTTTGAGTTTGCAAGGGATGTTCTCAGAAGTCAAAAAGACTGATTCCCTTAGCATGCAGCCCCTTTTTAGAGTACTTTTTGTACTGGAGTACTTTTTAACATGGGGCATGGGAAAATAGCTGTAGTTGAAGGCACCTGTGAAGCAACACCAAGAGAGAAGTGAAAGGCTGAAAGTATTTAGTTGCTTTGTTTGTGTGTGTGTTGAAGTGAATTGAGATGCATCTGAAAGACCACTCAGGTTGGCAATTTGCTATGCAACACCAAGGGTGACCTACAGTATGTGTTAGATAAAAATTATGAAGTGACCTGAGTCCATATTCAGTGGGCATCTCTTAATAGCATAAAATTATTCAAAGTTGAATTGTTTCCTAGCATTAAGGGCCTGGCATGTTTATTCTTTTGCCTTTCCAGCAAAGGTGGCAGCATTTTCCTTGCATTTTCAGAAGGCCTTTTTTCATATTTCCTTCGAAGTGTAGTCTGTGTCCCAACAATCTTGCATGTGCCCACTTCCAAAACCAGACCTGCGTGTCCCTAATGGATTTAGTTTGAGATTCAGATTCTTGGGCAAAAAAAGCAAGCTTGCCACGTAGTATCACATTCCATGATCTTGTGGGGAAAGACTGCTTACAGGTTTCCATGTGGTTGACTGGTTTGGGCTAAATAATCTGCCTACTTATTACAACTAACTTTGGTAAACAGTGTGGTGCTTGGTTTTTTTTCCTGAATTTCAACCACCAGCCCTCCTCTTGCAGTTCCACTTGTACTTAAAAAGCTATCTTTCTTACCACAGCCTTTATCTCCCATGTATCCTTAAGACTAGCACTGCAGAGATGATATTTTCCACAACAGTCGATTGAATACTGGTGACAAATTATTGCAGCTACTTGAAAGCAGTTGCTGTTGTCTTCAATTTTACAGTGTCAAGTTACTCTGTCTTATGTAAGTGCCAAAACTCTCCGGCTCCCTTTTGCAGAGGTCATTATATGTGACTCACCTGTAAATGTGTCATCCCCATCTGTCCTCTCCTTTACAGAGAGGTGAACAGATGTTTCTACCTGTGCTTCAGGCACTTGCTGCAGGAGATGGTCACCAGGCTGTCAAAAGCAATCTTTATGGGCAGGCTGGTCTTTCACAAGGAGATGTGTTTACAGAGCATGAAATTAACATTTTTGCACAGAGGCAAATAATTGCTTACAATGGAGACTTTAGTAGCAGATTTGAAGCTTGAATGATTATTAGTAAGGTCAGGTGGAGCACATAGTGCTGTCCACCTCCTGAGCAAAGTCATTCAGAACTTTTTAGCCATTCATTTATGCTGAAAGGTTTTGAGATGTTGTAATGTTCACGCCTTGAGCTTGTCACTTTTGATAAAAGCTTGTAGTAGGCTGTGTTGCTATAACTGGTTATGGGTTCCTTCAAGATCATTCTGGAATGGAAAACTGTTTCTTTTGATTTGCAGAAAAAGGAAGGAACCTCATTCCCATCATCTTTGTCTTGAATTATTGTCTGGTAGTACTCTGGCAATGGCAGGGTTGAGGGTTTACATCAAGTGCCTGTGAAAGAGGCTGTTGTCATGAGCAGAAGAGCTCTCTGTGAAAGCTTTCCACGCTCAGGAGATGGGTCTAAAGGGCCAATAGGTTTTGGGTAGCATTGGCTGCCCTAAGCTGCTCTGGTTAATGCCCTCATTCATCAGGTCAGGCCTTTTTCCTCAAGCTGTGATGAAAAACTGTTTCCAAAGAATGGATATTGGCAAAATTAATCAGATTGATTCTTCACTTATGACACAGATCAAGTCTTGAACTTCAGTATTCTATGGTAATAAGACCAGTTCATCATCACTAATTGCATCTCTTCATTCCCAGCTTCCTCAGCCTGCTTACTCCAAGGTGACTTCCCTGCTCAACAGATGTGTGTGTCTAGCAGAACATTTAAAAACCACAGAGCCTGAAGCAGATGAAGTTTTCATAAAAGGAATTTACAAGTGAGCAGAAAGAAGCTGAACATAGCTTAGTTTAAGTAAGGAGGCCCAGCCAGCACTCATAGGTGATGTTAGACTGATCAGCAATTCCCTAGCCTACCAAACCGGGGGGCCACCAGGCCCCCCGGCCTTTAGATCACCTCCACCATTCACCCAGTGTGCACCATGAGGACTCACCAGTGACAATGGGAGGAGGATCCCTCTGCCCAGATGGGCAAGCTTAGGGCTTCTGCCTTTCCTGGGGCCCATTAAATAGGGGAGTGGGCAGGGAGGGCAAAGTGGTCACACCTGGGGTGGGAGGAGACTGCAACAGCACCCAGGTGCTCCTGGTTTGGAGGAAAAAAGGGGAAAATGCAATGTGGGGTGGGAAAGAGTCAGATATGGTGGAAAAGGGGAGGTGGTGCTGAAAGGAGGGAGATGGAAAGGAAAAAGAGGGAAATGAGGAAGATGGTGGAAAAGGAAGGAGATGGAGAGGAAAAGAGGAAGATGGGGGAAAGAGGAAGATAGGAAAGGAAGGAGATGGAGGGGAAAGAGGGAGATGGAGAGGAAAGAGATGGAAAGAAAAGAAAACTGGACTGTAAAAAAAAAAAAAGGTGATGCTGCACTGGCAGGGATGTTGGACTGGACGATCTTTCAAGGTCCCTTCCAGCCCCTAACATCCTGTGATCCTGTGTGATCTAAGTGTCCAGTCAAACTCCACAGTGGAAGTGGCTTTTCCTCTCTACATCCCACAGCTGTAAATGGTGCTTGAGGCTCAGAGCACTCTGTTTTCAAGATGCTTCATGGGAGAGGTGGAAGAAGTAACCAACATCACAAAGGCTATTCTGAAAAGCTTTATAAAATGCCATGATCTTGCCATTGCTTTTCTGTAGGACATCATCCTTCAGAGGCACTGGGACTTCTTGCTTAGTTCACATTGTGCTGAACAGCCATAACCCCTTCCAGTGGAGTGTCCTCAGCTGTACTGAAAGCCAGTGAATGTGACTCTTAAAAGGAACATCCAGACATTACTTGACTGCTCCCTAGAAGAGCTGTCCTCATGTTCTGGGAACACCCAGCATCTGGAGTATGGACTATATCTCATTCCCTGCTCCTATTAAAAGAAGGCTTTAAACTAGTTTAAGCTATTCCTATACAAAACTGAAGGGGGATTCACCTTCACATTCCTCTGAAGAGGTGAAGTGGAGCTCAGTGTTGTAAGCTGTGTTTTGCCAGGGCTGTTTTTTGCCATGAGGTGTTAGACCATAAATTTTCAGAGGACACAAGAGAGATCCTGCTCACAATGAATTGCTCGGATGCTCTGTAACAAGACTTGCTAATAGCCTGCCCTCTTGGAAACAGTCCCTAGCAATGTCAGCTTTTATTGCTTTTCCTGTTTAATAAGACTTGGTAGAACAAACACCAAAGCAAATCTTGAGGAGTTTGTGTCTGTCATGCTTTGCTGTATTTTATGTACAACCACACGTTTTATTTCTTTATTGATTTTTGGGGGGCTTGGTCGATGCTTAAGCAGTATTATTTCAATCTGAAGTGAGAGTCATAAAAATACTAGATAGAACATGTTTGAATCAAATTGGGTACTTCTTTATTCTGGTATGACAAGCTGCAGAAATCTCTGTTTCAGAGAATGCCCTGCTATACAGCCTTTTTTTTTTTTTCTTAGTCCCATGGAGCTTCATTATAGCAAGGTTAGACTGTGCCATAGAGAAAAGAATTTATATTTTATCATAGGGCTAATTGCTATGCTCTTGTAATGACCCTGAAGGGCAGTAAATGCTCCAAATAATTCAATTTCTTTGGAATATAATCTCTCCTGTGCTAGTGGAGCTGTGGCAGACCTAGGAAAAGAGCAAATACTGTGGCATAAGATCCCTACTGGGTGCTCATGAGACTGTTGGGCTGTTATAGTCATGTCCAGAAAGCAAAGTTTTCTGGAATTTGATGTTTTCAGTGTATTCTCTCTCAAGGGAGAGACCTCTTCTAAGACCCTGTGGTAAAATCATGGACTCATAGAATTGCTTCAGTTGGAAGAGACCTCTAAGACCATGGGAGTCCAACCTTCAACATAAGACTGCCGTGTCCTGAAGTGCCACATTGAGACTTTTCAAAGTCCAATTGTTTCTTGATACAAGATGGAACATACTAATTTCTCATGTAGTTGAAAAGCCTCTTTCATTCTANGTACTTATTCCTAAACATCACAGCAAGCCTATGAGTGAAGTAGACATCACCATTGTTTTCCTTTCACAGCCTGTAATATAATTTTCTCTATTAAAATATTCCAATTAGTCTTAAACCAGCACACATATATTGTGCTTTAATGTCTTAGAATAATAGAATTGTCAGGGCTAGAAGGGACCTCAAGGATCATCCAGTTCCAACACCCCTGCCATGGGCAAGGACACCTCACACTAGATCAGGCTGCTCAGAGCCCCATTCAGCCTGGCCTCAAAGATCTCCAGGGATGAGGCTTCCAACACCTCCTTGGGCAACCTGTTCCAGTGTCTCTCCATGCTTATGGTGAAGAACTTCTTCCTAACATCCAATCTGAATTTATCCCACTTTTAGTCTTCCAATTTTCTTCTTTGCAGCGGCATGGAGAAATGACGTCTATTTATAGTGCTTGCCCTTCCTTTCTGCCCAGTCATCTCTGCTCCAGTCAGCACCCATTATTTTGCATTTTTTTTCTGTGTATGATGTTTCTGCAACATATCTCAGGGTGAATCTTGCATTGTCTCAAACATTAGGTCACAGATTCCTGCAGCCTGTGATTTGTCAGCATGCAGCAATGATGATAAACCAGCTGCTGAGCAGTTGCATCCCAAGCCATGTGAGTCGTGCGTTTGTACAGTTAATGCCTTCTTTACTTTAAGTTTTTGGATGAGTTGTCCTGTTGGCAGGACCACTTCTGAATGTTAATCCTGTTCCCCACCAAGCTGGCTACATCAGCAGATTTAACAGGCTTGCTTTTTGTTCCAGTATTGAAATCAATAGATAATTTTACAGAGTCTGGAAAGATTCTGGCAAAGGTCATTTTGGCACACGACCTGAATGTTTGCATCAGAATGTTTGATTAGATTTGAGTGAATTCCAGGGTGGATATTAACAATAACAAGGCTTGGGGTACTCAGGTTTGCATCACTGAGCTGAGTGATGCATCTCTCCTCTCTCCTGTTTGCCTCAGTTGTCACACAGGAAGAAGCTTCTTGTTTCTTACTGTATCCTGACACTGCTTTGGTAGTAGCTGTTTGTCACACTTAAGGTGACACCCAAAAGTGATTCATTGCCTTTTTAGGCAGGTATAGGGTTTGGGTACCTGCTTCCCCAGGCCCTGCTCTTCCTCAGTTCTCCAAATGTGTTCATTATCTTTCAGAAATCTCATCTGTCTTCCACAAGCACCCTGAGTCTGTCAACCAACTTCTTCGCAGGGCCAGCCAATTTATTTGTCAGTTTCTATTTTTTCCCCTACTGAGCCCTAACCAGACTTAGTGTGCCCAATTGCCATGCTGGCACTGTGAGCAATCTTGCCACAGAATCACAGAAACACCCAGGTTGGCAAAGCCACTCAGGATCACCAAGTACAACCTAGAACCCTACAAGATTGACCTTGAGCCATATCCTTAAGCACCACATCCAAACAACCTTTAAACACATCCAGGGTGGGTGGCTCAACCACCTCCCTGGGCAGCTCATTCCAGTCCCTGACCCCTCTCTCCATGAAAAACTTTTTCCTAATGTCCAATCTAAACCTCCTCAGCCTCAGCTTGAGGCCATTCCCCCTTGTTCTGTCTTCAGTTACCTGTGAGAAGAGACCAGCAGCAGCCTCTCTACAATGTCCCTTCAAGTAGCTGTAGACAGCAATGAGGTCTCCCCTCAGCCTTGTCTTCCTCACACTAACCATCCCCAGCTCCCTCAGTCGCTCCTCATAAGATTTATTCTCCAGGTCCTTCCCCAGCTTTGTTGCCCTCCTCTGGACCTGCTCCAGCACCTCCACATCTCTCCTGTATTGCAGTGCCCAAAACTGAACACAGTCCTCGAGGTGTGGCCTACCACATTGCAAGCTGCAGCTGCCCTTGTCAATGGTGAGCATCTCTAGGAGGGACTGGTGCACCTATGCAGGATCTAGCCTCTGGATTCAGCAGTTCAGTATAAGCTACTTGATCCTTTCCTGGCCTTGTGTCAGCCTCATCTCAGCCCAGGGTGGAGACAGGAACATTTAAAAGCCTTGGGATGATGTAAAGCTGTGTGATGTTCATCATTTCATGCTGCTTTCAAAAAGGGATAATCAGACCTCTTAAGCTGCCTGCCGAGGAGAGAAGTTTTAAACCTGGGAAGTGTGGCCAGATGGCACATGCAGTACACGTGAGTACTGCAGGGAGTTGTGCCAATGCTTTCCTTGTGGAGGGGGGAGTGGTGAAAGGGTGGTAGACACTCTCTTGCTGCCTACATGTACTTGGTATTTCCGCTTTTAACTGGTGACAAGTCTCAGTCCATGACTGTAAATGCAGTTTATTGTCAAGGTGCCCAGAACATTCCATGGGATGACCTTCCCTGTATGGTTCATGGTGGGGCTTTAGGCAATAATTGTGTGATGTGCATGTTCTGCAACTCATCTTTTTAACACACCAGTCATGGCTTGGTTTCTTAGAAGAGGTTGAACACTGAAGTTGGGATTTTTGTGCCTGGCTTTTTGTTCCAGGTGGGATAATGCAGTCTTGCAGTCTCGTGCCTGGTCTCAAGGAGTGACCTGTTTTTGCTGATGAGAAGGGCTGCTTACAGGGGCACTATGGTAGCATGAGAGTCTTCTACAGTAACTGCCCAGCTGCTCTGCACTATGACATACCTCAGGACTTCTTCTCACAGTAGTTCTTGTTCTGTACTAAGAGAATCTGGAGATGCAAGCAAAGCACAAGGACATCAAATGAACTGACAGCATAAAGGGGGAAATTGGTGGTAGCATGGCCCTGATTTTTTGAGGAACTGGGGTAACACCAGTGAGTCTGATTCTGAAGGGAGTGTGACTGGTCCTGGTGTAGATCTGTGCATTTGCCATAGCTGGGTGCAATGCATTATTTGTCTGAGCAGCAGTTAACTTGTGGGGAAGAAAAGACGTGTTAAATACTGCTTTTTAGTGCCGATGTTTTCAGCTTAACATAACACTCTCAAAAAGCATTAAGTCTCCCAGGAAGTTGGTAGAGAATTCACTTTAAGATCTTTAAAACAGCTAAATGGAAAATTGTGGTATTCTATTGCCAAAAACCAGAAAAATATGGGTTTGCTGCATTGCTGCTAGGAAAAAAGCTGCACTGAAACCGATGCTAACAGTGTGAATCAGGAAGCAAAGCAAAAGGCAGGCTCCTTCAAAGCACTACCACAATAGTAAATATTTAGTAGAATACAGTATTTTTTTTTGTTTCATTTTTGGTTTTTTGTTGTTGTTGTTTTTGGGATGGGTTTGTTTTGTTTTTTTTTGGTGTTCCTAACCCAAAGCTGTCGCAGTGGTTGTTATGGGTGCTGTTGGTTTCCAAGTGACTGGAAGGCAAGGCAGCAGTGTCAGCAGTGAAGGTACTGCGTGGAGAGAGTGGGAAATAAAATAGAAAAATGCTTGTGATTTTCTTTGCTTTATTGGAGTTTGCTGGAACTATTTTGTTCAAGTGATGTTTAAGTGCTGCTGGTAGGTGATTTGACATCTTCTGGGTTTGGGTCTGACTTCTCAGCAGTGATGTTGTCATCCTCACTCTGTGTGCCTCCTTTTGAATTTGTGATAGGAGATATTTTGGTAATTTTATGTGTAACTCCTAATGATGGGTAAGGGCTTGAGGAAAAAAAGCTAAAATACAGACTTTTATCCCAGTATCTTTCAAAATTTGTTAGGGAAAAAGCTATTTTTAAACTTGATATGCAACTTGCTATGGAAAACACTTTACCTGCTGACATAAAACACAAATCTCAGTACCTAGCACCCAACTAAATGGGAATTACAGTTCTTATTCCAGTTTCTGAGTCATATCTGTCACATAGCTGTAAATATTGGTGGGGTTTTTCTACCTTTTTGGAGGATTTCAGAACAGTGATGTTAACCTTTCTGAAGCCATCGTACCTTGCGTGCTGATAAATCTTTGCCCTTCACCAGGGCATCAAACTTCTGTAATGTGCCCTTTGAATTAGTTTGGCATCAGCCCAATTTCTGTGAAGAAAGGTAAATACCTGTTCTAGGCTGTCAGCTGTTACAGAGCCTACTGCAGCTCTCCAAGGCTTGTGGATAGCTCACAGTGCTCTGCCTGCCTTTCGGGGCAAAATCCAGATCATTTCTATTTACTATTGTGAAGTAAAAAGGCAAATTTTCAGACAGAGCACTGGAACAGGCTGCCCAGAGAGGCTATGGAGTCTCCTCCTCTGGAAATGTTTAAGACCCATCTGGACGTGTTCCTCTGTGACCTGCGCTAGATTCTATGGTCCTGCTCTGGCAGGGGGGGTTGGACTCAAAGATCTCCAGAGATCTCTTCCAACACCCAACATCCTGTGAGCCTGTGAAATGCTGTGATTTTTTTTTTTTTTTTTTTTAAATTTTGTAAACTTGAAGTCAGATGTGCAGTCACACATTTGCCAGGTCCACCTTCGTGCAGCACCAAGCCTGGATGTAACTGTGGGTTGGTTGTCTGAGTGCTATGAATTGCAGTCTGGTGTAGTATTTGTGGATCGAGCACACAAAGGATGTTTGTTGTGGAGTGTCTTTAATGAGATTTCTGCAGGATGATATGGTTTGATGCTCTGCTAGTATTCAAAACATTTGCAGGTTGTGTTCATCTGAGCAGTCTTTGATTGGTTTACTGTTCCTATAATCTGATCAGGAGTTTATAGCTCTAGTGCAGGGAATTCATGGAAATGATGGAATTAATAGCATTTGTGTCCTGCATTTGCATTAAATCTGAATGCAGATTATTCAAGTGTTTCTGCATGTGCAGCTTAATCTGTAAACCTAACTGATAAATCAGATTTCAGAAATGGTTCTCAAAGTGTGTCCTTACAGGGAGCCTCTCCAGCCTGTGGGCCATTTGCTGCTGTTAAATGGAGCGTGGCTATATCCAGACATCTGGAGGGTTCTGCTTCAGATGTCCTCTTCTTAAATTGATCTCCATACCAGCTTGTTTGCTCTTTCTATTGAGTATAAGCCTTGTTGTGTTTAAGACAGCTGCAGATAGGCAGCACTAAATGCTGTGGAAAGCAAAGTACACCTCTGGCGGAAGCTATGCGTATGAAATCTAGGAGCTGGGGTCGAAACCCAGCTCTTGGATACATGATGAAATGCTGCATGGATGCTGCATGTCTACTTTGTTTCCAGAAAGCACTTAAAGCAGAAAGGGAAAGCAGGTGGGGTTGGAAGTCTTTAATCTCATTTGGAGTAACAGGTCAGAGATTACTGTTCTTTAGCCTGGAGAAGAGGAGGTTCAGGGCAGACCTCATTGCTGTCTACAACTACCTGAAAGAAGGTTGTAGCCAGGTGGGGTCGGTCTCTTCTCCCAGGCAAACAGCAACAGAATAAGGGGACACAGTCTCAAGTTGTGCCAGGGGAGGTCTAGGCTGGATGTTAGGAGCAAGTTCTTGCCAGCGAAAGTGATTGGCATTGGAATGGGCTGCTCAGGGAGGTGGTGGAGTCGCCATCCCTGGAGGTGGTCAAGCAAAGCCTGGATGGGGCACTTAGTGCCACGGTCTGGTTGATTGGCTAGGGCTGGGTGATAGGTTGGATTGGATGAGCTGGGTGATCTCTTCCAACCTGGCTGATTCTATGATTCTGTCTTCATACTTTATGTGTTTGCTGCCAAAGCCCCTCCTGGCTGTTGTACCTCAGGCAGGGTGATTTAATGAGTTGTGTCTCCCATCTGGTCTGCAGGGTAGCCCAGGGAGTGGCGTCTTGGATGGGAATTCTATAATATTTTGCTGTATCTTAGGCAAGGTCAAAGAAGTGTGCTTATTGCTGGAGGGGGAAAACAAGGCTTCAGCTGCAACTAAATGCCTGCAGGAGCTAATTCCACAGTTATGAGCAGGTCCCTGAGACATGCTGCTGTGTGGGGAATGGAGCATTTCTGTAGATGGGAAGGGCTGTAAACGTTTCAATGGACAGAAAAGATGAGGAAGCTTTTGTAGGCAAATGAAAGCAACGAGTCCTCTTCTGAAGTCTGAAAGTAGGCCAGCTGGGTTTTTAACAACTGAGAGAAAACTCTGAGGCTGAAACTGCTGTGCTGTCACAAGGTGTGCTAAAACCCTAGGGAGGAACTGGGAGCTTGGTGCTCTGTGCTGACTTCGGAAAAGCACTGTGCATTTGGAAGGCTGGATTGAATTAGTCAAACTGTAAGTTTGGAACAGCAAACACTGCAAGACCATAATATTATTTCTAAAGGTGAATGAAGAACAAAATGTAAGGTGTTTGGTAGAGATAGAGGACCAAGCTGGATGTCCTATTGCTGTCCTCAGCAGATGCCTCTGGAATTTAATGGGCTGATGAACCAGGGCTTTTTGCTAGATAAAATTTTGTTTGTGCTAAGGGATTTTTAGCAATTGGAATTGAACAAAACTTGTTTAGTGAAGGAATTTAAGAGGGAGGGGGAGTGGAATTTCAGTTCAAGCAAGTATTGTTCTAGCACATAATACAAAAAGCTTTCTGCATTAAAAAATAGAGTCAGATAGAGTTAGGGGAATGCTTAAGCATTACCTTAACTGTCCAGTCCACCAAGGAGCCATGTGCCTGGCATCCCTCAGAGAATGTGTTCCTTTCATAGCTCTGTGAGCAGCTACCAAGTGTCCCTGGATGTCTTGCAGAAAAGGTTCTGCTTTGCCTGTATGTGCTGGTTTGTTCAGCTGGTTCTGGTCCAGCTGTGGTTGAAATCTCTTCCAACCTGTAAGAAGTCATCCAGGAGTGCCTGTGGTATTTGTGGCTCTCCTTGGTGAAGGAAGCAGGCAGCTTTTGTACCCCAAAGTGTGGCTTTCTCAAAGAGAACAAATCTGAATGTGGAGATTGCAGTGTCACAGGTGGGAAAGAAGGAAACTTGGAGGTCTGGTTTGAACCTGTTACTCGGATCTGAGACGCAACACGGCTGTGAAGATGTGCTTGGCTTTTTCGTCTTTGCTAACACTTAATCATTCCACATGATGTGCTGCCATTTAGTCCTGCCTTGCCTTTTAATAGTTCCTGAAATGTTGAAGGTATGGATTATGTTAATGCAGCTTTTAAATTTTCAGTGGACTGAAATAGCTTCAAAAATTAACCTTTTGAAAACACTTGGGTAGATCGCATGACAGGCTTTTAGCAGTTATCTTTTTCTAGCAGAATGCTGCCTCCTGTTCCAGTAAATGAAGAGCTTTGACTGACCAAGGTTATGTTCAGCTTCCTGACCTAGGACAAATGCCTCCAGATGATGTTGGAGATATTTTTCATTAGATCATCTGAGTGCTCAGCTGTTTTCGTGCCAGTACAAAGGATTGAGGCTGTTTGTGCTGCATGGGTGTTGCACCAATTTGTTGTGCAATATGCGTTGACGGATCTCTGACAAACCAAAAGAAAATAAGTTTATTTCTTCATGGTGCATTAAGACCTGATATCTGTGTTTGTGAAAGGGTTGCCTACATTTAGTGTGGATGGTCCCATAGTCACTAAAGCCTCGGCTTTTCACTGCAGTGAGAGGGGAGGATTCTTCCTGGTCTCTGCCAGACCTGGCTTCTCTCCTGTTCCTGCCTTCTGAAACCCCTTGGGTGCTCTAGGTTTTGGAAGACTGGAGAGGATCTGCCTATAGATGTTTCTTATTTCTGCTTTACTGTGGCATGGATCATCACAATGAGGTTACACCCAAAGTGTATGCTCTGGAGTCTTCCACAGAGCCCACCTCAGGCTGCAGCTTCCTTTAATAAACAGAGGAATGGTTTCTATTTGCTCTCCGTTTCCCAGTCGTTTTTCTGGACTGTTTTGTCATCCTTGGCATCTTGTAAGATATAAATGCAACCACTTGCTGTGGTGCTGGGATAACCAGAGAGACCTGCAATGGAACAGATGCTTCTTGGGCTTGATCACAGCTCTTTGGTTTAAAGAAAAGAATAAATCAGCAAAACAACTGTTTGAACAGGCTTTGGGATCCACGCCGCGTTGTGATCAGTGTATGCACTTCAGCAAATCTTCCTTTTCCCTTGTGCGTAGAAAGCTCTTGGCTTATGTTTCCAGCCACCTTTCTTTTCTTCTGGCTGGAGACAGTCACATTAAACAGTGATTAAACAAAAAATTAAAGTGCCATTTTTTGTGCATTTGGCGTTTGAACGCTGATCAATTGCTTTGGCGGCGCGTGTTAGGCAACAGCCTGGTAGACAACAGAAGGGACTTATTTACAGCAATCTGTCTAAATCCATTTTCAGTGTATTGCTTAATATGCCTTTCTACTTTAATTCATTTTCAGTTTAAAAAAAAAAAAATACAACCAAAAAAACAAAAGATGGAAACAGGCAGGAGATTAGTTTAAGATATTGCTGGAGAAGTAATCACTCCTTAGTGGTAAACAACTTCCAGTGCTTAAGGAAAAGAAAATGTGCTCGAGCTGAAATAGAACTTATGGGCTTGCTGTGGGAGTTAATGGATAAAATTCAGTGGCTTGTGCACATTACTAGAGGATCGTAATGAAGCCTTCATGCTTTGAAATCTGCTTTTTGTGTGGTTGTTTACAACTGACCACTTCAAAAACAAAGAGAATTTTTGCAAAATGAGAAGCCAAGGTAGAGCAAAGAAGAAAACTGAAGGCTAAAAGCCTTGCTGACCTGTTTTGTGGGGACAGAAATCCATGTCTCTAATGCTGGTTTATCCTCACCATGCAGCACTGCTAACTGCCATGTTCAAATAACAGCCACTGTTTTCCACAGCTAAAATGCAGATGAGGTGGGGGGGGGATGTGCTGGTGGAGTTTGGACACGACACCTCCTATGCACTTAGAATTAATGAGAAATTAGAGTGAGGGTGAAAACTGAGATAAAATACAACATTCCACATAAGACAAAGCTCCCTGCAAATGAGATGCTTGTTTAATAGTTGAGGCACAAGTCAGTCCTGGGAAAGTTGCTGCGTTTTGCAGATTGCTGAGATCTCCCAGTCTAGAGCGTCTGTTGAAGGGGTATCATCAAGTTATGTCATTTGCATAATTGAGTCAAATCCCATGCAGCATCCCTGAAGGAAACCACTAAAAAAAGCAACATTCTGGTCCCTGTGTGCTGTGTCTGGATTTCTAGAGCTCAGACATCTTTGACAAAGAGAAAAAGAGAGGTGGGGGGAAAAAGAGGGGAGAAAGCAGCTTCCAAAATAACACCAATGTCAGCAACCTGCCTATTCTGCCAGTGAGAGAGACTTTGGGTGTGGATGAGCGCATCTTCCCTCTGCCCATGATGGCATGGTGCCCACAACTTCATGCACTGCTTTACTAATAGTGATGAGATGAGCATAAAAATTGCAGCTGAGAAGAGGGGAAGGCAATGTTTTATCATTCACATTGGCTTTTTTTTTTTTTTTTTTTTTTTTTTTGGTAGCCTGCTGAAATTAAGCTGACCTTGGAAGTGTGATTCTTAAGAAGAAACGCGGTGGTGATCAGCCCACTGCAGCTACACCTTCCCTTCGGGGCTGTGTGAATGGGGGGTGCTGGCAAGGTCAGGAAGCAAAGACACTGATAGTCGTTTTCTATCACTGGGAGTAACTTCAGAATTCATGTTCAGACAGTGTTGACAGAACTTGTCAGTGACTCACAGCAGACGTTTCAGATCCGGTGTTCTAAGAGTGACCTGCAAAACCAATATAAATATTATATGTTTGCTTGCAGGGGATGCAGTTAGAAATATTCTAACCTCCTAACATTTACTCAAGCTGAATTAAATTTAATGGAGCATTTCTGAATTGAATTGGCTAACGTAACTTTTTCGCCCACGACCACAAAAAAAAGCTCCAGCATGCAGCCTGTCTGTCATGACCATCTGCAGCTATGTCTACCCTTTGAGATTTTAAAAGCCACCTAGGTGGGGTGGCCTTCCCACAGAGATTTATGTTGTGTGTATCTTGTGTGAATCCCCCTTGGCTTTAGTCATGCGGTGCAGTAACATCATGAGCACTGCAGGCAGAGGAGCAGGTAATGAGTCACTCTACCCAGGCCTCATTTTGCTTTGCTGGTGCTGGCAGGAATAAATCAGTCCTTGTATGTCTCCAAGACTGAGACCTGTACAGAGCCTGTTCCTCAGGACTTAAGGATCCATGCTCATACCCCAGATGCCTCTAAAGACCAACGCTGCACTTCGGAAAGGTCTGAATAACTGATTCATGTACTCATGGGTCTCTATTAACTACCCGAAGAGAGGTTGGAGTGAGGAGGGCGCAGTGTCTTCTCCTTGGTGGCAAGTGTCAGGACTAGAGGAAATTGTTTCAGGCTGCACCAGGGGAGGTTCAGCCTGGATGCTAGGAAATACTTCATCACAGAGAGGGTTCTGAAACATGGGAATGGTCTGACCAGGGCAGTGGAGGAGTCACCAGCCCTGAAGGTGTTCAAGCAGTGCATGGACCTGGTGTTAGGGACATGGTTTGGTGTTGACCCTTTAGTGCTGGATCGAAGGTTGGGCTGAATGATCTGAGGGCTCTTCCAACTGGACGTTTTCTGTGATTCTTAATTTAAAATCTGAACATTCCTGAAGTTTTTCTCTTGACAAATGTGCCCTTGACAGGATTTAGCTTAGCCCACCTCAAATATGCTTGTGTGCATAAATTTATTTGGGACTGAGAGCAGTAATACATCTATGTATGAGATTTTCTGCTGTCCACCTGCTGATTCAGGTTCTGTACATCATGCAGTGGCAGTGTCTGTGATATCTTCTTCTTTTCCTCAGCAGTGCAGAAGGATGGTGTGCTGCTGCCTGCTCGTGCTCTCTACTGCAGCGCTTAAGTTGCTTGCATCAGGTTGTTGCTTGCTCTAAGAGTATTGCAATACACATTGATGACCTCTCTGAAGAATGGCTTGAAGCCATGCAGAAGATTTACTTCCCTCTTCACATTATCCCATATGAAGTGCATAAACACCAGGGGAAACTCTAGCCTAGAGCCTGAGGGTGCTCATCCTGAGCGACGATGGCTGGAACTGCTTTTTAATGGCTTTTAGGTTGCAGTTTGGCCTGATGAGCATTGGCTGCATTGGTGGTACAGCTTTGTGATGGCATGAGATGCCCCTCCAGATTCAGATGACAGCCCAGTGGTGTGGGTTCCCCCTGGAGGATGCTGGAGATACTGGTGTGAATCCTTTAGAGTATACTTGGAACTTGTCTCCTGTCTCAGGTCTTGTAATGACAGGATGAAGAGTAATGGGTTTAAACTGGCAGAGGGGAGATTTAAACTGGATGTCAGAAGTTCTTTACAGTGAGGGTGGTGAAACACTGGCACAGATTGCCCAGGGAGGTTGTGGCTGCTCCCTCCCTGGAGGTGTTCAAGGCCAGGTTGGATGAAGCCTTGAGCGACCTGTTCTAGGGAGAGGTATCCCTGCCTATGGTGGGGGTTGGAACTAGATGAGCTTTGAGGTCCCTTCCAATCTTACCATTCTATGATTCTGTCCTGTGATCTCCTGAGAGCCATTGTGGAGGGCAGCTCCTGATCCATCTCACTGGTGTCTTTTGAAGGGAGAGCAATCCACACAGCTACCTGCAGCAGTACACAGCTATCTTCTGAGGGACACTCTCAGGCTAGAGTTCAGAGGGAAGGGAGATGCTTCTGCAATTTTAGTTTCTTGTTAGAGTCCCAAGAAGAGATAGGCTTTAAAAACACTCTTACCAGTGCCCTCTTAGGTGACTTGGATATTGTTTTGCTGGTGAGTCTCTTTTTCCCTTTCTCCAGGGTGCCTGATTTCTCTGGTCATTTCCCAGGGCCTTGGCACAGAGTGCTGGGTTACCTCATGCACAGGGGGCATTGTAAGGCTCAGAGTTACACTGTGTGTTCTCCTGCTAGTCCTAAACCTTATCCCTAGACACTCACTCTCCTCTTCAATGGTGGGAGGGGGAACTGCTGGTAGGAGGCTTACATGTGTCAAATCACTGCNTGATTCTATGATTCTATGAAATGGCACCAGAGATATTGGCATTGTGAACGATTCTCCTGGTGTGCTAATTCAGTCCAGAGTGCTATAAATGAGACAAAAGAGACTTAAAATATTGAGGTTTCAGACTTGCCAGTTGTTCCTGTGCCCAGTATGACACTTGTGCATAAGCCCAATGCTCAGAAATTTGCCAAAACTCTCCTGGCAAAGAGGTGCTTTGGTCTCTGAGAGCTTTCCAGGACTTTCCTGGCAGTGTGTCCTGGAGAGGAAACTGGCCAGTGAGCAGTCCTGGCAAAGCAGAGATCTTGCAAAACAGGGGCAGACATCTCACAGAACTGCAGTGTGCTCTGTGGGTTGTTTAGTGGGGATGATCAGAGGGGTGACATGCTTGGAAAATTGGCAACCACCGTGGTGGCGAGGGAGGTAGACATGCTGGACTGTGGCAGTAGCCCAGCATGACTGCTTTAGGGTGTGGAAAATTAGAGCTGTTTTACACCAAAAAATAACCAAGCTGCCAATTCTACTGTCTGTGCCACACAGCTGTCATCCAGAGCTGCTCACATCAGCTGGCACAAATAACAAAAGTCAGGTAGAGTCTGCATAAATGATTTATGTGAAAGTTAGGCCAGACAAAGCCATGGATAGATGCTGAAGCTGGGTTTGCTTGCCCCTTGCCTGTGCCATGCCTGGCTCACCACATCTCAGACCACCTCTGCCTGCACCCAATGTGTACAACCAGCCCCAGCCTCCTGCAGTTGAGCAAACCCTGAGGTTTGTGGCTGCTGCTGGCTTATGCTCTGGATGTTTGTCAAGGTGCTCTGATTGCCTTGCTGACACCAGCTTCAGATTAACCCAGGGTCTAGCTTCATGCTTAGTTTTTCCCTAGAAGTGCTGTTACCAGTTTGCCTTCCCACTGCTCTCTTACATGCCTTGTGCCTGGCTCACATGTTCATCCTGACACTTAAAAGTACCTTTTTCATTATCAGCAAGTAGAAATTCACATAAGAGCAGTGGTGTTTAGTGGTATGGCTGGAAACCCACAAGGCAGGGTAAGCAGTTTAGTTTGATACTGATATCTGATGAGTTCAGGAGTGGTCAGATGCCCATACAGATAAGGGGAGAGTGGTTCTTCACCACATTCTGCTGCTCTGGAGCTGCACTTAACCATCTTCTGTGTGATGGGAATTGGTGAGGCTTTTGCCTCTTGTAAAACCTCTGTCCCTCAGCAAATGCAGGCTTTCAGCATGTGCAGTCAGAGGTGAACTGAAGACACTGGATTGCTGATGTTCTTCATTTTATGTCCTAATGGGTGCAGAGTGAAATTCAGGAAAGACTACCAGTTTCTGTACTTGAACAGAAGTGAGGATTTAGAAGAGTAGAGTTCATGTGCTAAAGTGAGAGTAATTAACAATGTAAAAAGGAGCTACTGCTTACCATTCATAGAACTTCATCAGAATGGAAAATAACAAATAATGAAGATGAAGACAATTAAGGAGCCATGGATTCAATGAAATAAATCAAATACACCATCTAAATATAGCCCTAGTGGGATTTTTCTGAAAGTGGTTGCTTTTTCTCTTGGTGTCACTGTCCTGCTAACCAGCCTGTCAGGTTTCCACCACTGCTAATTGCATCCCATAGTGTGGTCCTGCTCTTCCTATGCTGCCCTGAGAGTTTCTTGCCCTCCATCTTCCTGCACCACAAGTATTTTTCAGAGAATATCCTTGCTAGCTCAGGTGGCAGAAGAGAAATTTCCTTAATACTTTTCCCTGTTATGAGCTAGCTTTATATATGACTTCTTGTCCATCCTGTGTGGCCATCAGCTCTCCTTCAGTGAAAGTAAAAGTAAATTACAGGGAGCAGGATGGGGAATGCTCCACATACTGGTGTCAGTCAGTTGAAATGTGTAACTGAGTATCTGGTTTCATGGATGAAATTTGGCTTCTTCCAAGTACTTTACCATCTGCAAAATGTCAAGAAGCTGAGTGTAAATCATTTTATGATCGAGATTGATTTAAAATCTCTGATGTGAGGGGAAAAAATCCCCTTCTAATAGTGCACCAGCCAGCTTTTAATCAGATCAAGCTCTCTTTCTTTTAGACCACTGGTTTATTATTACCCTTTGGCATGGTAATCCAGCCATCAGAACCCAAGGTTTTCATACAGTTCCATGCACAGAGCATGTGCCTGCATTGGACAGCATAGCTGCAACCTGTCTTCACTGATGGATACCCAGGGCTGCCTTCCCGCTGACGGCTGTAGAAGAGGGGTGATTCAGTGGGGATTATCTGCAAGCCCTTCTCTCCAAGGTTCACCAGAGCTTCATCTGTCAGACTGCAGTGAGGTGAACTGCATCAGGCAGAAGTCTGCTGCTTGAAATAAGTGAAATGTCCAAATGCCCTGTTTTCCCAAGACAAAGCTAGGCATGAAAATGAGGAGTTTGTAATTCAGCTAGTCAGGTAAATGACATCTGTGTCTCAAATGGCAAAGATGCCTGATAACCCTTCAAGGTTACTATGCCAACTGCTGCTTTTTGGTGGTTGTTTGGTTTGATTGACCCATTAGTGAGAACTTAAACCTCTTTCTCTCCAAGGAGGGAAGGTTCTTTTCTTTCTAGGAAGTTCTAGCCTGTGGATTTAGCTCTGCAGGTCATGAGAAATTAAAAGAGCTCTCTGTTTAACTGCTTTTGCAATAATGATGGTACAAATTACTTGTATTTATATTCTCCCAGCATATTACAATGTAATTTGAAACCTCATTCTTACAGGTGGTGTTCTTTTCTTCACCCTAAAACCTACTTTCATGGATTTTAGGGGTGCCAGTATTTGAGATGTCCCCACACCAGTCTCTTTGATCCTGGATTCACTCCATCTTTCATTTGCTAGTTTGTTTCCAAAGCACCCTTTACTTTTGAATTTCAGGAACAACATCATGAGATGAGGAGCTCTAATTGGGCTCATACCTTGTGTAAAATTTGCTTTTAAGTTGAACAGCAAGAGTCTTAATAAATGACCTTTTAAATCTTATTTTGAATTTATTCAGGTGTAGTATTGTGCTCATTAATATCGATCCTGCAGTAGGTCTCCCATTACAGCTTTTTTGTTAATTAAATAGGATGTAAGATGTATTGGATGTTTTCAAAATGAAAATGGGAATTTTTAACAGATTCTCTGATTAAAAAAAACATGGTCTGCATACATGATGGTGCCCTGGGGGAAAAAAATACATTTCACTTAACAGCAATAGATAAAGTACTGTTCCAAGGCAAGCAAAACTTGCCTCCTCTTCCACCCCTTTCAAGCTAAAAAGTACTTGCTTGTGATGGTCTCACCTTAAGGAAGATGTTTAATTGCCTCTTACAAGAAGGGAGATTGTTAAGGAAATATTTAGCCTGTTCTGTATTTAATATATCCAATCCTTTATTTAAAAGGCATCGTATGTGAGGCAAAAGAAGGACCCCTACTTTGCTGATGGACAAAGGAAAAAGGACTGGCATAACAAAGAAGCCATAAGGAGGGACTCTGAGCGTGTAGGTATGTAAGAGTGCTATAAACATCTGTTTGAATACAGATTGGAATTTAGCTTGGTTTTATTTGGTAAGCTGAGTGCAGAACAGAATTTTCAGCTTCAAGGTTAAGGTGATGTTCCTGACATCATGCAACAGTTATTGTGTGTTAATCCTATTTAAAACCTTCTCCCTCAACTCCACAATAACCATTTTGAGGTGAAAATATCATCTTGGTATTTTTAAGGTAGGTGCAGTATTGATTTTCGGTTGGTTGGTTGGGTTTTTTTGGTTAAACTTAACCCAAAAAAAAAAAAAAAGTGCCTATACCTGTCCCAAAACTGGGAGATGCTGAAAGAAAGAAGAGAGGGGAGAGAAAAATGTTCTAGATGCTAACATTCATGCATTATTTCATAGTTCTGGGGCTTGTCATGCATCGTGCGAAATGGCCTGGTTTAAACGTCACAGCTTTGCTCTGGTGTGTCTGTGAGGGCTCTGCCTCCTCTGAGCAGGAGCTCAGGTTGTTAAATATACATATCCATCTGTGCTGAAAAAAGCAACACTGATGAGGTGTTCAAACCATATGTATTCTTTCTGCAGTGAAACAGAAAACATTCTATAGATCCTCCACAGCACTGCCATAGCCCCTTCATCACACCCTTTCTGGTGTGTCAAGGAAGACTTCTCTCCTGTGGTTGGCACAACTGAGTGGTTTGTAGCAAAACTGCTTATCAAATAAAATTGTTAGGTTGACATGGTTGACCCAGTGCTAAATATGACATAGAGCACAAAACTAATGAAGGAATTTTCCAAGGGCTGCAAGATGACTGCTATTCTCTTGATATATAGATTAGTTTCTGGTCAGTTAAGCAGCAATTAGTAGTAATGATGCATGTTTGCTTTCTGTCCTTCTATAGGAAATGGAGAGCAGGGAAAACCTTACCCAATGACTGATGCAGAGCGAGTGGACCAGGCATACAGGGAAAATGGCTTTAATATCTTTGTGAGTGATAAAATTTCTCTGAACCGTTCCCTTCCAGACATCAGACATCCAAAGTAAGTATGTTGTTTGCAATTCTTCCACTGAAAGTTTACAGGTCCTAAATTAGCACAGCTGTGGGAGTGTGCTCTTTTTTGGGATGGGCTCTGGTACCTTTGTCAAATAAAATCCTTTCCTAGAATCATAGAATCAATCAGGGTTGGAAGGGACCACAAGGATCATCTAGTTCCAACCCCTCTGCCATGGGCCAGGACACCTCACACTAAAAGTGTAATTTCTGCTGTCTCCTCCATAAAAGATGGTGTATAATAATTACAACATGCAACAGAGGACACCAAATCTGGGAGGGGAAAAAAAAATCCCTTTTGATTGATCTTTGACTTAAAATTACCAGAAGCATGCAGCCCTGTGCAGAAAAGATCTTGAACTTAACTCAGAGGTGGCTGCTTCCTTCACCTCTCAAAATGACAGTTTCTGAGCCCACTGCTGTAACCAACTGCTTTTAGCAAGTAATAAGGTAGAGTTATTTCTGTAGTGGAAACTGTTGTAAATGTCTAACACAGTAGACAAGTGCCCTGGTTGTAGACAGGTGATGAATTTGTCATTTAACAATCTGTCCAGCTCTTATGTTGGCCACTAGCTAGAAATGACAATGAAATGCTCAGGAGCAGAACAGGACCCAAGTAGCTCCACTCAGCTATGTATGAAGAGTGTTATCAGCAATCAGTCTCATTTATGGATTAGTTTCTAAGGCATCTTTCCTCATAAAAACCTCATCAGGGTTTACGAGTAGAAACTAGTTCCAACTGAAGGCTGGCTTTTGAGTTCATCCATTTTTCATTCCCTAGTTGTTCCCTTAGGATGGTGTCAACTGGATTTTGTGCAAGCTAGAAGGAGTTTTTCATTAGCAAAAATGCTTCAGTTAGGACTTAACCCTTGTTTATACAACACTGAGAGCTTTTTAAATGCTTTGTGCTGTTCTGAATCTGAAAGCATTGTTAGACATTTGAATGGAAGCTTGGTTTGTGTTTTTATCACAGCTTAGTGAATCTGAATTCAAGATCTGCTTTATTCATGAGATATAATTTCTAGAAGTCAGGTTTCATAATTTGTTAGCTGCATATTTGAGAGATTACCTCTTCAGCTGTCACAGCAAACTAATCAAATGCTCTAGCTTGACACCCTTTTTCAATATATACTCATAAACCAAGAGTAGTGAGTATAGCTCCATAAATATTTTAGGCATGCAGCTGAAATGTTTAAACATAGAGATAAATCAGGTAGCTGAAGATGCTTGTTGATCAGCCCATACTCAAGTTCTAGAAAATACAGTTTGAGTTTGCTAACCTAAATTATGCCTGGCCTCCATTTACAGAGGCTGTCATGGGCTCCGAGAACTTAAACATCAGACACTGACAGTTTTTCCTCTTCTGAGGATTTAATATATTACATCATATCCCCCATTGTTTCCCAAAGCTGCTGACTCCTCCTTGCTAATTCTCCTATTTAGAGTTCTTTAAAATGCACAAATTCTACCTCCAAACCCCAGTTAGAATTAGTAAGTGAAGTGTCTGGGTCACCACCAACTTCAGCTGTAATTAATGGTGCTGCTGCAGCTGGTTTGCTTGTTGCTTGACACATCCTTTCCCCCCACAGTAGTGAGTTATAATTATGGAGGCCTCAAGGAGAGGATAAGCAGGATCTGTCTGATGGATGCTAGGATTAGCTGGGCAGGGAGTGGGGTTACCTGTAATGGAGATTTGCAGTAAAGGGATTCACAGCTGCAAAGGTCTGTTATGCATTGCCTTTGCACATTGAAAAAATACCCTTGAAATGGTACAGTTTATGTTAGTTAGGAAGTTAATGAGGACAATTTATTATAATAAAGTTAGGCTGATCTGAAGTTTACAAAGAGCATTCTAGGGAAAAAGAGAGCTGTAGTTCAGAGCATCTGCTTTGCATAGCCTTTTGCATACAGTAAGAGATAATAGAGACTGCTTGGAGATGTGGCTGCAGACAGCAAAGAGAGTAAGGAGAAGGTGAACTGGGGAAAAATGCAACATCTGTCCTGTCCTAAGCTTTGGGATCACAGCTGGAATTCTCTCCAAAAGCTGGCCTGGGTAGGGAAGAACAAAGAAGCAGCCAATATTTTTACTTACTTCTGAGGTGGTTTGTGTGGACCTTATATACCAAATATTGTGTCACCTCTGCTTTCCATTAACCGTGGGGATGAGGGGCTGGGGGCAGGCATGTACTGGATCTACCTGCTGCACACATAAAATTGTTTTGTTTCAACGGGCATGTCTTCCCCTGCTAGCATTTCCTTTAAGTGCTTTTGGGGTTTCTAATATTAAATACTAATTTTGCAGGTCTTGTAAAGCAATTGTAGTTGTGGTAGCTGCAGGGAAACAATTTCTCTCCGTGTTTAATGGTTAAACTTAATAGCTAAAGTTTCCCACTTCTTGAAGTTAGTCAGAAAATGAGAATTCTCGTTTCCTTAAAAGTTAGAAGAGATTTGAGGGCTCTCGTTTCATATTGGAAACAGAATTGTAGCTAGTAGCTATCTCAGAAGAAGGTCAAGATCGGAATGCCAAGAGCTGGATGAAAGCAGTCCGTGCAGCTTTATTCTGCATCTTGCATCTGTGCGTTGCAGCCGTAGCCTGCAGGCTCTTGGCAGCACCCCAAGACAATTCATTAGACCCAGAATAAGCTACTGTCCTTTCACACAGGCAACAGAGTAACTTCCTGTAACCACAGATTTATTGAGCTTCTACAACATAGGTGCATCCTTCTCCTTTTCCTGGGAAAGGTACCAGGGAAAAGCTGCCAAAGCCAGAGAAGGTTTTGTTCTCATCAGCCCTCCCAGCCCTCCCAGGAAACAGGGAGGGAATTGATGCCTGCGTGCATGCCCTGCCCTGTGCACACAGTGAGAGCCTCCTCAGTGCCTGGCAGGAGTCTGCAAATCAGCTCTGGCACAGGCTGCGTAACAGGTCTGGTGTTGTGGTAGGACAGGGTGTGGGAGAGAGCAGTCTGCCCTGCTGGCAGTGCCACTAATATATTCTAACTCCTCTGTTCATGGAGCCACCTCTGGTTTGTGCTGGACATGTGGAGTTCTAGGAATATAAGGAGATTATTTTGTCCCCTAGGGAACAGCTAATGGGTATTTGTTACCCACTACTACTACTACTACTACTACTACTACTACTACTACTACTACCCAATTACTACTGTTTGCTGTATGGCTTTCGGTGTTGCCTGTTTAACAAGGTTCAAACTTCACTTGAGGCCACACCTGCAGGAAAATAAACACTGCACATACTGTTACAGTTCATGAAGTTACCTTGAAAATAGCCCTACAGGCAAGAAATTAAAGAAATTAATGCTGTGACAAAATACCCCCAAATTCAGGGTGTCCACATGCAGACCTAACTCTCCAACTTTATCCAAGTTCTTCAGTGCTTTGTGTTCAAGGCCCAGCTATCTTCACTTCTGTCTGCAGAACTGATCCCAGAGGTCAAATTAGACCTGTTGAAAACTGGGAAAGACAATATTGTTTAGGGAAAGTATGAATCAAATAATTGTCCAGCATAACAAAGAAGCTTTTGGCAGAGGTTGGAGGTTGATCCATTACCAAGAGGTGGGTTTCTTTTATTGAGCAGCTCTTACCACACACGTATTTTGTCTCTTCTGTGTATTGTTCACAATGTCTTGAACTTCTGGGACCATCTGGGTCAAGTTCTGTCACACAAAATCCTTACTTCCTGCACATTTTGTGGAGGGAAAAAAAGAATAAAAAATGTATATATGAAATTGAGTGACATGCATGTGGTTTGCATGATTTGCTTCTCTGAAAACTGTGAATAAGTGAGCTAAACCAAGGTACTGATCGTGCCTAGAAGAGATATATTCAACTTCTCAAACAACTTTGTAGAAATTCCTCTTGCTAGTGATCTCTGAGGTATAAGGACAGGAAAAATGAGTGGTTTAGAGACTTCTTTTATTTTAAGTTGTAACTGGAGTTTCCTTTAAAAACGGCCTCAGCACTCTGATGTCCTGTGTTACTGTCGCTGGCCATTAGCATCACATTAAGCTCACTTGGAAGTTAGAGTTGTTTTTGCCAGGTAGACTAGATGAGGTCAGCACTGACTCGATCAAGCCTGAAAGTTGGAGGAGTTTTTTTAGGTACTTTGGATCAATTTGAGGTGTAAAGAATGAACAAAGTTACTTGATAGTAATTGATAGGGAAGTTCTGATGTTTCTTAGCACCACCTTTTGACTTACTCTGTCTATATCCAGCTGCAAGAATAAGCTGTACCTGGAGAAGCTTCCCAACACCAGCGTGATCATTCCGTTCCACAATGAAGGATGGTCCTCACTGCTCCGGACAGTGCACAGTGTCCTGAACCGCTCCCCACCTGAGCTGGTAGCAGAGATAGTGCTGGTGGATGACTTCAGTGACAGAGGTATGATAATTTATGTAGCATCTCCACCATGTTCACCTTCCTGTGCTTAGAGATCAATGAACTTCCAAATATGTGCAGTGACTTGAGTTTTTTTTTTCACTTACCAGCAGCAGGGCTTGAGTGAACTTTCACAGAATGAGAGGGTTTGGAAGGGACCTCTGGAGGTCACCTAGACCAACCCAACACTGGTAGTGTGGCTGAGCGGTCTAAGGCGCTGGATTAAGGCTCCAGTCTCTTCGGGGGCGTGGGTTCGAATCCCACCGCTGCCAGCTGGATGGTTTTTTAACCAGGGGTGGGTGTGGTTTGAGGCCCCATCCCTGGAGACATTCAAGACCAGACTTGATGTGGTCCCAGGGCAGCTTGAATTAGTCGGAGGTGTGAGGTGTCAGGTGTCCATGCTCACTGCTGGTGGGTGGGACAGAGATGACCTTTGAGTGTACCTTCCAACCCAATGCAATCCGTGAATCCCCTTGACAGAGTAGGTTCACCTAGAGCAGGTTGCACAAGATGGCATCCAAGCAGGTTTTTAATTGCTCCAGAAGGAGTAAACTTTTGGCCAAAAAGGCCAAACGAGCCAGAAGTGTAGCCAAAAAAATGGTGTTTCATATTCAGTTTGTGCTGGTTTAGCTGCCAGTGTGCCCTGCTTTGTGGGCAATGTAAATAAACAAAGAAGCTGATGTTAGTATTCTGCCAAGGGCCTCTGTAGCCCTTAACACTTAGCCCCCAGGATTAAATATTTGGTGCTTGGAATAGCTTACTCATCGCGCTCCCATTTTTTCTTTTGTAGACACATAAAATGGTAAAAGAAGCCTTGATAAAAGGTTTCCACCTCAGACTGCCTGTGATTTGGCTTACTTTTCTCCTGAATTTCGTGCTCCTGAAAAGTAAATCTGCCACATCCACAACTTTGATTGCTCTCGCTTGCTGACTTGCTTGCAGCTACGCTCCTTGCTCTGAACTGCATTGCCAGGAGTAATTGGTTTGGACTGGGTTTAAGTGCTACATGCAAAGACACGTAGTCACTGGCGTAATGCATCATCACAAGCAGAACAACCACTTGTGATTGCAGCAGCAACATGTAGACGTAGTTGCTGAATTTACTTGTTCTGTGGCAGAAAAGGGATCTTTTTCTCTGAACCATTTAAATGCTATGTGATGTACATTAAGTGAGACTTTGTCTTGTATTTTGCACCCTTGCTCTGGTGGAAAAAGCAATCGAGTGAAGGAGCAATGAATGCCTCTGTCATGTAGACATTGCATAGCTAGAAAGATCACATGGAAAGCCCTCTGAAGTAGCTGCTGTTCTGCTGTGTTCACAGCAATCACAGAATGTTAGGGGCTGGAAGGGACCTTGAAAGATCATCCAGTCCAACCCCCCTGCCAGTGCAGGACCACTTTTTTTTTTTTTTTTACAGTACCAGTTTTCTTTTTTTTAAACTCACTTCTCCCCCATCTCCCTTCTTTCCTCTCCATCTCCCTCCATTGCCACCTTTTTCCTCTTTTCATCTCTCTCCTTTCCCTCTCCATCTCCCTCCTTTCAGCACCACCTCCCCTTTCCCACCACATCTGCCCCTTTCTTATCCCACACTGTATTTTCCTCCTTTTTTCCTCCAAACCCAGAGCACCTGGGTGCTGTTGCAGTCTCCTCCCACCCCAGGTGTGACCACTTTGCCCTCCCTGCCCACTCCCCTATTTAATGGGCCCCAGGAAAGGCAGAAGCCCTAAGTTTGCCCATCTGGGCAGAGGGATCCTCCTCCCGTCGTCACTGGTGAGTCCTCATGGTGCACACTGGGTGAATGGTGGAGGTGATCTAAAGGCCGGGGGGCCTGGTGGCCCCCCGGTTTGGTAGGATAGGGAATTGCTGATCAGTCTAACATCACCTATGGGTACTGGCTGGGCCTCCTTACTTAGGCTGAGCTCCTCTATGTTTAGTTGCTTTTTTTCTGCTCGCTCGTGATGAGCTGAAGTACTTGGTGGAACTGGAAGCTCATGGGGGAGTAGTATTGTGTTGTCATAGAATTGTTTTGGTTGGAAAAGCTCTCTAAGATCATCAAGCCCAGGCTTCAACCCAACACTACCATGGCCATTAAACTATGGCCCAAAGTGCCATGGCCACACATTGCTTCAACATCTCCAGGGATGATGACTCTACCACCTCCCTGTACAGCCTGTTCCAATGCCTGACTACTCTTGCAGCAAAGAAATTGTTCCTCATGTCCAACCTAAGCCTCCCCTGGCACAATTTCAGGCCATTTTTTCTCATTCTATCACCTGATACTTGTAAGAAAAAATACTAGGCTTATCTTGAATTACTCATTTTCTGGTTTCACAGAATGCCAGGGGCTGGAAGGGATCTCAAAAGATCATCCAGTCCAACCCTCCTGCCAGAGGAGGATCACCTATACCAGACCACACAGTAACACGTCCAGGCAGGTTTTGAATATCTCCAGAGAGGGAGACTCCACAACCCCCTGGGCAGCCTGTTCAGTGTTCTGTTTTTCACCTTCACAGTGAAAAAATTCCTCCTCATGTTTAAATGAAACTTCCTATGCCTTAGTTTCCACCCTTGCCCCTTGTTCTGTCGTCAGGCGTCACCCAGCAGAGCCTGGCTCCAGCCTCCTGGCACTCACCACTTATATATGTATAAACATTGATGAGGTCATCTCTCAGTCTCCTCTTCTCCAAGCTAAAGAATCACAGAACTTTAGAGGTTGGAAGGGGCCTACAGCGACCACAGAATCACACAATTAACCAGGTTGGAAAAGACCTCTGAAATCATTGTCCAATCTATCATCTAACCCTTCTCATTAACTAAACCATGGCACTAAGTGCCTCATCCAGCCTCCTTTTAAGCATCTCCGAGGACTGTGACTTCACCACCTCCCTGGGCATCCCATTCCAATGCAAATCACTCTTTCTGTGAAGAACTCCTTCCTAACACCCAGCCTAAACCTGCCCTGGTGTGGTTTGAGGCTGTGTTCTCTTGTTCTGTCACTGGATGCCTGGGAGAAAAGACCAACCCCTGCCTGGCTACAACCTCCTTTCACATAGTTGTAGAGAGCAATAAGGTCTCCCCTGAGCCTCCTCTTCTCCAGGCTGGTGAAGAGAGTATTTTACTATAAGGGGTTATGATCAGATCTAGCAACTCTATTTTCTCTTTTAAAATTTCTAAGACTCTTTAGCTTTATGAGCTATGAAGCACAAGAGTCCTACCACTGAAATTACTCAGCTGAGGGAAAAGAGCACTACACAGAAAGCAGAGAATAGACCTCCAAAATTCTGACACGGAGGAAACTCCTAAGATGAGCTCAGAAATAGGCTTGTGAGTATTTTAGTGTTTTGACCTATACTGACTTTCAATTAAGTCCTACCCAACAGCTATTGTATTTGTTCTGTAGTGTGTCTCTAGTTAGTTTGCAAGCAAGGCATGATGGCTTGAGCAAATCAATGTTATATGAAACAAATATTTCTTTAGAGGATTTTCAGTCTAAGCTGGGGAGGGAAAAAAAATAAAAAACCAACACCCTTCTAACAAGGTCTCTTTATTGCTGCTCAGTGTAGAAGCAAATTAGACAAGCTCATGCTGTAACCACAGCTGAATTGTACAAACAAGTTTCTTTTGAGAGGGATGGAAGCAATGAAATCTGATTTCCTGTGGATCTATTTTCCTTCTCCTCTAGATGTGCCCTCCTGACCAGGCAAAAGAAAGCACTCATGGCTCTCCCGTTCCTGCTCCTTGTCAGTCTGTACACGTGCTGTTTGTCCAGCTCACTCTTGCTCTGTTCCACCTGCTTCTGATAAGATGCAGGCTCTTCTCCATCAGCCATCCATCTTTCATACAAAGGTTGTAAGAAGTAGCTGAGATTAACTTGTGTGCAGCATCTATTTATAGATGGATATAAAAGACTACTGGTGTTGGACAGTGAGCAAATTGCCTGTGTGCCCTTCTCTTCCCTGGACAAAGAGATTGCTGATAAAAACCTTATCTTTTGTTTTTTCCCCCCCACCCCCGCATTGTTTTCCTCTTGGTTCAGTTGATCTGTTCATGTTGGGACAGTTACTAGTTGAGGTGAACCATTTTATCTTTGCTGCTCTCAGTTCTGTGTCTGCACTGTAGTGTTCCCTGCTGGCTGCTGCTCCTTTTCCTTAATCGTGCTGGGACTGGCTTCCACATCCTTCCCTGGGTTTAAATAGATCATTAGTCTTCACAAGGCTTTTAAGTCCTAAACACAGGGTCTTGACTTGAAAAGCTGCTGGTTACAAATTTCTGGATTTAATTTGCCCATTGCATGTTTTTATTAAAAAACAAACAAACAAAACAAACTGTGATGGTTTGGGAGTTCCCCAGCCCCCCACACACTGTGAAAAATCACCCAGACTAGACTCAGCTGGCTGGAAGTTAAGGACCAAAGCTCTATTTACAGCTTAGCACAATTTACAAGCAGATATATACACAATAGACAGGAATATTTACATAAATATCCAAGTTAAAGGTAATACAGAAACACAATTCCCCCCCCAGAAATCAGTGTCCCCAGGAGGGGCTCCCAACCACATTTCCACCTTCTTCTCACCCCTCTACCTTACCCCAGGGTTTGCTTGTGTGCAAGGTGAGTTTGGAGGATGGGCAAGGGGGGTTAGAAGCAGAGTGGTTGGTTAGGTTACACAGTAAAGAGGCCAGCAGACACAGCAGCTCCTAAGACAGAGAGTCTCGCTCACTCTCTTTATCTATATTAGACATCACCAGTGTTTGCTTTTCACAGCCTATAATATATTTTTTTTTCATTGAAATATTCCAATTAGCCTCAAACCAGCACACAAACAAACCACATAGCACTTTAACCCAGTACCTGAGAATTGGTAATTTAAATTAGAATCATAGAAGGGTCTGGGTTGGAAGGGACCTCCAAAGGTCATCTACTCCAACCCCCACTGCATTCAGCAGGGGCACCCTCAACTAGATCAGGTTGCCCAGAGCCCTGTTGAGCCTCACCTTGATTATCTCCAGGGATAGGGCGGCAACCTGTTCTAGTGTTCCACTAACCACATGGTAAAGAACTTGTTCCAAACACCCAATCTAAATCTACTCTTCTAGCTTGAAGCCATTGCCCTCATCCTATCACTGCAGGCCTTTGCAATTGGTTTCACTCCATCTTTCTTGTAGCCCCCTTCAGGTACTGGAAGGTTTCTATTAGGTCTCCCCAGAGCCTCCTCTTCTCCAGGCTGAACAACCCCAGCTCCCTCAGCCTGTCCTCATAGCAGAGCTGCTCCCAACCTCCTGATCATTTTCATGCCCTCCTTTGGACCTGCTCCATCAGGTCCATGTCCTTCCTATAGAGAGGATTCCAGACCTGGATGCAACTTCCCACATTGTAAGTTTGAAAAGGGCACTTTAATGGATTTGAATTGTTGAGTCTCTTCTCAGGTTATTGTTTCTCATTATTAAATTGAGCTGATGATAAAAACTCTGTGTCTGAGCTGGCAGTCTGTGAGCAGTAAGAAGAATGAGAGACTTTCTTTTCTTGGAAACTCATAAATGATTGGTCCTCTGCATTGTCTGCAAGGTGGAACACTGCTTCTGTTTCAAATGCTGGTCCCACAAAATGGTGAGAGCACCCTTTCTTCGAAAATTACAGAATTTCTGTTGACTATAGTGATACAGAGGTCACATCTGAGATCAGAGAGGCATAGTACGAGCAGTAAATATCAGCTTCTTCCCCGAAGAGATCAGTAAACAGTCATCATAAACTCCAGTGAGAAGCAAAAGCTGGGAAGGATAATTGCTCAATAAAAATCTATTATTGGTTTTTTATGAAGAGGTTATCCTGCCAAGATAAAATACCAGGTATGTTCTGTTATACCTCATAATGACCTTTCACTTGAGGGTTGTCTGCACCTCAATGACCTTTCACTTGAGGGTTGTCTAAACAGACCTCTAGCACCTTAATAACTCTTTGAAGAACACTAAGCTTCAAGAACTTGGAGGCTATATCCCTCTTGCTAGTGTTTGTTGTGTAGTGACCTGTGCTGGGGTTAAACACTGAGCTTTGCTGAGCTGCCCTTGAGGTTCTGTTAGCATTGCTCTCGTTCTGGACTGCTTTCTGTAGGAGATCCATCAGCCACTTTCTTTCCTGTGTCTCATACGTGAAGAATTTTTGCTTCACATGAAGAGGACATTGCTAATGATAGAAACAGTAAGTATGGAAAGCTGGCTGCTGCACACATCAGTGTTTCTGCTGACAGATGTTACTTTCATATGCTTTTCAACAGTTTTTAAGCATGAGAGTAAGGATGTTTTGGTGTGACTGTGAAAAGGGTTGAGAAGTTGGCTAACAAAGTGATAGGAGAGTGAAGACATTTCTGAGCTGGTTGGTGGCTGCTGTGATCTGCAGCATACCTGAAAAGCAGCTGTGTTGCTTTGCATTATTGGAGCTCTCAAACAGATGAATCATCATCTGGAAGTGTCAACAGCCTTTTATTTCTTAATTTGTTTGAGAGAGACAATTCTGTGACCTTTTAGCAATAAACATTTTTCAACCAAAAAAAGGCTGTCCTGATGACAGCAAATCGTACCAGTGAGCAGCAAAAGCTTTACAAGTCCTGGTTTTCCTTTCCTTTAATTTTGAAAAAATCAAAACAACTTACTGTCTGAATTATTATGGGTTTTGTATGCCTGTGGAGTATAATGCAAACGACCAAATCTAGCCTTGTTTCAGACACCTTTAATGCTGGATTCCATATCAGCCCCAGAGCTCCAGGCCAGGCTGCCTGTTGGTGGGATCAGCCTAATGCAGTACTGTGGTCTGTGGTGTCTCCTCCAGCTCTGACACTTGGATCTTTCTGTGTGGGGCTGCCCTTTTAGGTTGAGTTAACTTAAAAGAAGCTGCTTTCCAGCTTGTGCTTTTTGGTCATGAGAGAGTGAATATTGTTGGGCTATTTTCTTCTCTCTGGTAGTAGTGTATCAATGGAGTAAATAAGACTACTATGATTTTTTTTTTCCCAACAAACTTAACTGGGATGTCTGCTTCCTTTCCTTTGACTACAAGCATTTTCAAACAATTACAGGGATGTAATGTATAGAGGGATACAGATTATATTGAAGAGGGAGGCACCCATTCAGCAGACTTGGAGAATAAGAATTAACCTCCCTGGTGTTGTTTGCCTCATCCTACTAGTTAATGAGGACAGCTAAAGATCAGATTGACCTCCTCAGATAAACAGCAGCTATTTCAGGGTGGTCCAACCTGAGGCCTGTCCTTCTGACTAAACAGGAATCATGCAATACATGTGAATTACAACTGCAGAATTCCTGATGGTAAAAACACTTTGGCAGACCTATGTGGATTTGTAGCTTCACTTGTAATTTCTATAGGTATTCTTTAGTTCTAATCTTAGCTAAATTAAGCCTTTTCATATGCTGGCTTGCAGGGTGCTAATTATATCCCTGTGAGCTTGTTGTTGCCAAAATGGCTCTAAGTAAACTAAAATGCTTTTTTCATGTGCATCACTTTTCTCCCGGGGACTGTCAGATGTGAACTGTGTTTCCTTGTTTTGATTATTTAATTGCAATGCTGCTGAGTGGTAATCTGGTTCCATTATATCATAGAAATGGGAGGAGGAGAAGAGAAGTTGAAATGCAGGTCAGTTCGCAACGCTGCAGGTTTTCGTGTTGGTATGATGTGTATTTGATGGTAGTTCTCTCTTGGTAGCAAGCAATGAAACAGACAGGCAGTTCATGATTTTTCAGGATCTGCTTCAGTCCCTAGGTCTGAATCTGGCAGTGAGAAACTGAGCTGCTTCTCTCTGGATCATCATCTGGAACAAACTGGCACTGTGTGTGTTTCAGCCTTTCTTTTAGCGTAGAACGTGGTAGGACTTCTACCTTTTCCCCCTGTGCAGCAATCACAAATTTTAAATTATTCAAGGCTTTGTAAACCTACTGTGTGCTGGAAGACTGTGGCTTAATTGCTGAATGTCATTTAAAAGCAACATCTTGCTGCATACTTGGGGCTAACTGAGCACAGAGAGGAGGGGAATGTATGTGCCACACAGGTGGCTCAGAAGTGCTTTGGGTACGGCGGAGTTTATGGCTCAGCTTAACAGAAATCTGTGGCTGTGGCTATGTGCTTACATTCCACATAAAAGTCACGTTTCAGCGTTCAGTTATTTGCATATTGACTGACAGCCTGCTCTTCCTCATTGAAAGACTACTTTTATATAAATGACAATGTTTTAGAACAAATGTGGTCCCTTGTTGGAGTGAGAGCTGCAGCAGCCGTCAGCTTCTAAAGCATGCGCTGGATGCAAAGTGCTGTGTACAGTAGTGAAGTCAAATGTGGCAGCACTGAAAATACTGCAGTCTCCAAACATCAGGATTGTTCTGGAAGCTGTTAAACCACCTGGGCTTGGCTGCCTTACGCCTTTCTATGCCTGCACTGTGGCAATGCATGGAGCCTAAACATCCTGCTTGCAGTAGCCACTCAAAATCTGCACCTGTGGCCAGGAGACTTGAAAGGTTTCAGCTGGAGTACTTAAATGGATTTAACCCAATATGACAATGACATTTGCATACTCAACCTTCCGACTTCTAGATTAAACACAGTTTATGTTAGGGTATGGCAAGCACATTTGCCTATAGCTGGTTCCTAGGAGGAAAATTTTGTTGTAAGCAAGGTGTGTGGGATTCCAATATCTGAAGGGTACCTACAGGAAGGCTGGGGAGGGACTATTGACAAGGTCTTGTAATGACAGGACAAGGGGCAATGGGTTTATACTGGCAGAGGGGAGATTTAGACTGGATGTTAGGAGGAAGTTGTTTGCAGTGAGGGTGGTGAGACACTGGCACAGGTTGCCCAGGGAGGTTGTGGCTGCTCCCTCCCTGGAGATGTTGAAGGTCAGGTTGGATGAGGCCTTGAGTGACCTGTGCTAGTGGGAGGGGTCCCTGCCTATAGCAGGGGGGTGGAACTGGATGATCCTTGAGGTCCCTTCCAACCTTACTATTCTATGACTCTATCTCATTTTCCCTTGGAGGGAGCTTCTGCATACCAACTTTGTCTTTCTTCCAGAGCTACCCTGTTGCTTGAGCCTTATTTTAATTTGTGAAAGTTATATCTATTGAAGAGTCCCAAAAATGTTTATTCGTTTGGCCATTTAAAACTTTTTCCTACTCTTTCCCCACTTCCACTCACTATTTTTTTTGTTAGTTGTATGTTCTCAGCAGAACTTTGTGCCTTAGGAATTAGAACTGCTCTGATGTTTGGGAGACAGCAAAGCATTATGAGCCTGAGCTCTGGCATGTGGCCACTGCTCATCTTTGAAAAGCAGCAAGAGGCTTTCAGGCCTTTTATTAGAAGAGGTGAAGGAGTGTTCAACCCCCAAGCAGTGTTATCACAACCCTTGGTTTTGACCAATATTTTCTCTTTTATTTGCCTTCCTCTCACCTAGGGCTGGTTGGTTTTCTTTGCTGTGCACTGTAGTGCAGTCTCCAGCCCATCCTGCAGCTTCCTTGAATGTTTGCTGGCAGGGGAGTCTGGGAGCCCATCCATTCACCAAGTGTCAGAGGCAGCCACAGCCAAGCCTCCCTTTTTCCCCTTTAAAGATAAATCCCTGTGGCTTTTCATATCTCTATGCTGCAGCACAAGTAATTCTGGAGGAAGCCATATGGGATGATCTGAATGGAAAAACAAATGTGGGTGAGGCTGCTTGGCTGAACTGTGTGCAGTGTAATTTGGTCTGAAGGGCAGAAGTCACTGAGGATTGTACTGAAGGGAGAAGGCAAGGGGTGATTAATGTGTCCTTTGGTGCAGCATCAGGTATGTAGCAAATAGAGCTCTGTCCCATTAACCACACCTGCCAGGCCTTAATTGAAAGAAATCATGTTCTTAGTGTCTGAAATAGAAAAGAGTTTAATAGTTGAAATCTTTTTCATGGAACAGTAAAGGATTTATGCAGCTAAAGAGATTATCTTTTCATCTTTAGGCACATGCATTCTGAAAATCTTTTTTTTTTCCCCCTCTTAAATGCTCTAAAGTGCATCTGGTTAGTGTATCTCTGAATATGGAGTGACTGTGCTCAGGACAAAGCTTTCTGAATTTTGAATATGATTGTTTTTAAGTTTTTTGGTTTTTTTTTTTAACCTTAACATAGGGAGCTCTGCTGTTCCCCCACCTGCTCTTGGTGTTGCTTTCAAGGTCTCTTATGGAATTTGTAGCAACTGTTGCCTCAGAACAACTGATAAAAATATTATTGTTGTAAATTATGTCACAGAAAAGGGAATTTTCCCCTTGCTTTTGGAATTCATTGCAAGAACACCTCAGGCTTATTTAGATTTTCTATAAATAATGGCCTTCAGGTAACTGTCAGCAGGTGCTCCCCCTTGTATCCAAGACAACTGGTTCTTGGAGGTGGAAAGATGTGGAACTTTGAGGAAAAATTGTGTACTCTTTATGTTTGTTAGAATGAAGTTCTTTGTCATAAAACATACTCATTCTGGTTAAGTCTTAGGCTCTTCATAGAATCAGTCAGGGTTGGAAGGGACCACAAGGATCTAGTTCCAAACCTCCTGCCTTGGCAGGGACACCTCACACTAGATCAGACTGACTGGAGCCTCATCCAGTCTGGCCTTAAACACCTCCAGGGATGAGGCTTCCACCACCTCCCTGGGCAACCTGTTCCAGAGTCTCACCACCCTCATGCTGAAGAACTTCTTCCTAACATCCAGTCTGAATCTACCCATTTCTGGCTTTGTTCCATTCCCCCCTGTCCTAGCACTCCCTGACATCCTAAGAAGTCCCTCCCCAGCTTTCTTGTAGCCCCCTTCAGATACTGGAAGGCGACAATAAGGTCACCTGGGAGCCTTCTCCTCTCCAGACTGAACAGCCCCAACTCCCTCAGTCTCAGCTTGTGAGCCTGGTCATTTGTCTGGTGGTTTACCACTACCAAGTGCATTGAGTCACAGAAGGCAGTTCTCAGGCTTCAGTCAAGGTCTAAAAATTTCACTGTTAAAATGCTTCTGGTGGAAGCTGATTACTGAGGTCATTTTTCCCTGTAGGAAGTGGCTTGGCTTTGAGTATTGCTGGTTCTGGTAGTGGCATAAATACTACAAAGTGACTACAAAGGCTTCAAAGTCATTTAAGTGGTTGTGGCCCACAGCCTAGATGTGATGTTTGTTTCCCAAACTCAGATATGACTTACAGGTAGCACAGCAAAGCATTTATATGATGTAGAAGTGAGTTTGTGAGCTCAGCACTGCTTCGTTTGGTAGTGAGCACCAAATGGACTGGAGCAATGAAATAAACTTGGTGCAGATGTCTGCTTTTTGTTAATGAAAAGAATGATTTATTACTCTCCTTTTCTGGCAGTGTCTTGTGGGTGTGGGATACTTCAGACAAGTGGTAGGGACAGAGCTTGTTTTGGATTCTTAGTGAAACATGGATTGAGTTCAATTTTGTTTTCCTTTTCAGAGTACTCATTTTCACTGTGTCCAAACACCATTTCTCTACTTATATAACATTAATAAAAGGATATCTAAACCTGCATTGTTCATTAGGCAATGCCTGGAGAGCATTAAAAACATATTCTCTAGTGTTTTAAGGGACCTGAGGGCCCATTGTAGTTGTTTACTTCAGCTTTTGCCTTTTTTTTTTGTGGCAACCTAAATTAACTAACTTGTTTATTCTTCATCATCTGGTATTTACTACTTTAAGATCAGTTGCTACAGCTGAAGGATTCTTCCAGAAAGGAGATGAGGTGGCTTTAAAAGGTCCAGTTTACTGTGACCTCTTTCTCAGCTAATTATTGTGTAGTGAAGGATGTCTGGCAAACTAAAGTTTAACCAAAATAAATAAATAATTGAGGAGCTGAGTTTCCATTACAGCTCATTAAATAAATCTCCCTGCATTGCTTGCTCCTAAGAAACCCTGTGCATGCAGCTTCTATTAGTGGAGTTCTGCAGGTAAACAGCTTTAATTCTATTTTCCTCACCTTGAAGTACATGTCCTCATCTGCTAGGAGTCAAAACTCCAGATATCTGCCAGCTGCAGTGCAAATCAGCATTTTAATGTTTTACAGCTGCTTCTCCATAGAAGTTAATTAGAAGTGTGATTCAGACACCCTCTGCCAGCACTCATAGCTGATGTCTATTATTGGTGATCATAGTTTCTGCTATTTGAGCGTGTATTTTGGGTGGTATTGACAAAGCAGCTGTTCCTACATAGGATAAAGGAGGAAACTTCTTAACTTGGAAAAAAAAAATTGGAAGGTAGTGCTGCTGCAATTTAAAAATAGAAGTTGATAGTCTAAACCACATCCCTGTTCTGTGTAATTCTAATTGCAATGATCTTTACTGAAGAAAAGCAACACCATTCCCTCACAACAGCAGTGATTCATAAGTGTTGTGAGGACCATTGCTGCCTATTACCCACAAGCTAAGTGGTGATGTCTCCAGGGGAGTGGGATAGTTTTCCACACTGAGCAATGGAAGCCAAGGCTCGAGATTTAAAAGGAGGGTACCTTCTGCTGTTGGTACTGCCCTCTCCCCTCTTACACCCAGCTCAAATGAATGTGAGTTGAAAACAACATTATAGAATCATAGAATGGTAAGGGTGGAAGGGACCTCAAGGATCATCTAGTTCCAACCCCCTGCCATAGGCAGGGACACCTCCCACCAGCACAGGTCACTCAAGGCCTTGTCCAANTTCATCACCCCAGACCCCCAGGTCCTTTTCCTCAGGGCTGCTCTCAGCCTGTATTTGTGCTTGGGATTGTGCCTACCCAGGTGCAGGACCTTGCACTTGGCCTTGTTGAATGTCATGAGGTTGGCTTGAGCACACCTCTGAAGCCTGTCCAGGTCCCTCTGGATGGATCCCTGCCCTCTAGCAAGTTGACTGTGCACACAGCTTGGCGTCACTGTCTGAGACCTTTTAGTTTTGGTATCAGTACAGCTGTGCACATTTCTGGATTTGTGCTTCAGGATTTAATGGATTTATTGGCCTCTCTGGCAGATGTGGCTCACTTATTGTGATAGTTGCATTTCTTGCCAATAAAGTAAACAAGAGTGTTGGGAACGGACAACAAAGAGCTCTTAAGGAAGTGTAAAATATGAGTTTGTGAAATACACTTCTGAGATGCTGAGCTTGTTATTACAAGTCAAATGTGTCTGTATTTTTCCTGCAGCAGTATTGGTAACTTTTTTTCATTTGGCAAATATTTGTTTTCTGATCTCCAACACAGTTTACAAGACAAACGTGGTTGTGCTTTGTCATTGGTGGATATTAACACATAGGAGTTAGTGTAGCAGTGAAGCATTATCAGTTTTCCGATATTCCACTTGGCTGCATCCCTGAAGCAAAAATTTTGTAGATCTATGCTATTAGTTTTAGGTTTGTTTTTCCTCACTTAGGCACTTGAGATCAAAGCCTTTGGATTCCAAAGGGGTGCATTCCTACCAAATTAAAGCAACTTTCAAGTAGGTCACTTCTTGGACCTAATGGCATCTTCTCTAACAAGACAAAAGTCTGGAGTAGGATTTTCTGTTAATTCTTGTGATCTTTCTGGAATCTTTCCCTTTTTCTTTTCTTTTTTTGTTGATTTACACAGAGCAAATACTTTTAGGCCAGGAAGTTCTATATGCATGAACACTACTGATACAGGCAAAGCTGAATCTCAGAGGATTGCTTTAGTTTGAGTTGGTTTGGTTAGTTTGGTTGGGTTTTTTTGTTTTTTTTTTTTTTCCCAGCAGAACTTGGTAAGCTTTAAGGCTTTAATCTTGCAGCTTTGATATGTTCCAAAATGTTTGAGCACAAAATATCTTAACACTTCATCTGCCTGTGTCTCTCCAAATGATGGCAAGCTTTGTCCTTGCTTGCAGACTTTAGGTTCCTGTCATGATATCCTATCCAGTCCATGGCTATCAGCAGTGACTGACTACTGGGGAGAGGCAGACTAACCCTTCCAGCACAGCAGCTGTCTCTCTGCACCCACTCTGCTCTGGACTGTAAGCAAACTTGTGAAGTGCTTTTGCACCCCTCCAGTGCTCAGAAAGCAGTCAGTCAGGTAGATTAAAGACAATTAAGGACTAATCTGATCTCTCACGATTTTGAACTCTAGTAAGGAATGTTTAGTATAAATTCACAGGGCCCTGAACCAGTGCGTGGTGCCAATATTAGCCTCAGGCTAATAACCACCAGGGAGGTGGTGATGCCATTGGCACCTTGGCTTGTCTCAGTGTGTTTTGGTACCCACACAGTGTTTGTCAACTTAGTAGAACAGTGTTAGCATTGAGCAGGAGCACAGGCATTCCCTCAATGAAACAACTGGGTAACCAAAATCACTTAATTTGGCCTTAAGATGAGGGCACAGATTCCCCAGGTGGAAGGCAGTATTTGGGACAGTAATGCCCTTCCTGCTAGTCACCATGGATACATCAAACTTGAGCTGAATATTAAGTGTGCTGCAGGGAGTTCACTCCTGTTTCAGCAGCTGCAAAGGCCAAAAGCTGCAGCTCTGTATGTCAGCAGTCTCTCTGATGTTAAAAGCAATCAACAAGGAAACGACTGAGAGCCACCAAGTCTCCTCTTTGCACTGAATGTAGTCAAGGGAAGAGGAGCAAACCTAAGTGGGTGCTTTAATCTTGATACATATTTAATGAAACAAGAAGAGAGAAGAGTAAACTAAGGAGAATGACTGATTCCTCTGAGAAAGATGGGTGATGGCAGAGGGGGAAAAGCAGATATTGTGGGTTGGTTAAAGAGTCAGTGTGCAGGACTTCAGAAGTGATGCATGCACCACAGGTTAGCTTTGCTGCTCATACTGAACAAGAGGTGTTTAAACTTTACAGTGTGAAGGAAGGATGAGCAAATGGATTTTTCTCAATTCCCTCAGGAAGAAACAGTTGAAATAGACTTCCCTTACAAATGAAACTTTCCTGATGGATTAAGAGGTTATGCTGTAGCTAAGTTGATTATTCCCTGTGCATTTCCCTGCTTGGAAATGCAGCCTACTAAACTTTCCCTAGGGTTTGGGTGTATTTATATGCTAATGCCAGCAAATGTGAATTTTCTCATTTAAAGATTAGACTTTTGTCTCTGTGTTCAGTACTAGTATCTCCTGAAGCCACAACTGAGCAGGGCTGGGATGTCTGCTGCAGGGTGGAGGAAGCAATGAGCAAGTTCCCTTTAGGAATTCAGGAAGTAATTGATGATACAGGCAAGGCAGCAGAGGTTTAGGCACTTAGGTTTATCAGAGCACACAGGACAGGCTCACACAAGTTATCTTTGCCCCAGCAACCTGCAGTCTGGCTTATTTCTTAGCCCTCATGCTTCCACTTTTGTGCACCTCCTTGTACCTACAATGGAAGTTTGGGTTAAAAACCCTTAGAGAACAACAGAAAGATTTCCAGAAGCCTAACTCTGTAACAAAGATTAGAAGAGACTCTATTAGCAGGTGGGGTGGTACACTTTCAGCTGTTGTCCCTTGCACAGAAACTCTTCCCCCAACCCAGGTTTTGTTTCTAAAGGTGTGCTGAGATCCAACATTGATGCAGAATGGGCAGTGGAAGCTGAGCCCCCTCCTCCTTTAGGAGTCTACCACAGAGCTGCCATAAATGAAGCAACAGATACCAATTTTCTCCCTTCCCAGGCCTTTTCTTCTCTGTAAGAAGATTTGGCTTGGAAAGCTGTGATCAGTTTAATCACTTTGCTATTATTGGGACTGGGATTCATAGTACAATTTATTAAATCAGTTTATTATCCTCCCAACCAACTTTAGTGATCAGAGTGTGAAAACATGGAAAGGAAATTAAAACTAGTGTAAGAGCTGCCTGTTTGGATAACAGCACATTTTGCTATTTAAAAGGATTACTCATCTGCACCAAAACAGGGAGAAAAGTTAATTTCAATAATGTAAAGCTTTCTATTTCAGGAAGGCTTGGCTTGCACATTGTGATGAATTCAGAAAGAAGGATAATTCATTCTTAAATTGTTAAACAGCACGTAAGGGCCAAGTAGCTAAATAAAGATGAATGGATTAATTTGTAATCTTAAACAAGTGTGTCTGTGTGTGGGAGGGTAGAGAGGGGAGGCCAGGGTAACTGTAAGGAAATGCCAGATGAACAGTTGCACTCCAGGTTTTGGTGGTTGCAAAGCAGCCAAAATAACCTGCAGGGGAGGGAAACCAGCTCTGGCTGCTTAAAAGAGAGTTCTGCAGGGTCCTCCTCTTCTGTGCCATGTGCCCTTCAGCAGAAGAGAGAAAGTTCTCTGAATTTCCAGAGTACAGTGGCTCTCCCATCCTTACACTGTCCTCAGCTTTGAGTGGGAACTGAAGCAAAGCACCTTGACAAGAGGCAGAATACTGTGGAGCAGAGAAAACTTCAGTTTCACCAGTGGCATCTGAGTAATGTATGAAAGATACCTGCAAATGTTTCTGATTTCTGCAGTGCTGCTCATCCTGGACTGGTTGCTGGTACTCTGAGTACAGGACATAGCTCCTGCTTACACTTGAACAGTTGAGTCCCATGGACCCTGCTGTTGCAGTGCTATTTAAGCTCTTCTGGTCCTGTAGGTCTATGTTGCTTTGCTTCTCATGCATTTGCTGCTTTAAGCTGTTGGTGGGGGGAAATCCTTGGGCTCCTCTGTACCCCCCTGGCTTCTGCAAACGTTTGGTTTTGAAGTGGCAACATTTCTTAGGTGCCTGTTCAAGTGGCAGATGTGCAGTGGCTGGAATAAAAAGCCAGACAGACATCAGAAATTCCTACCTTGCAAAGTCCTTGCAAGAGGGCAGCTCTGCTTGGGTGGGGAGCCCAAAAGGAAGAATTGCAGTAAGGCCACCATGAGAATTTGACCTAAGGAAAACTAAGTAGCCTTACTTTTGGAAAGCTTTTTGGGACTGGTTTTGAAGTTTCTCTGCTGTCTTCACACGGTTTTATTTACAGCTCAAAATAAAGCAAGCAGGAGTTCTTGACTGGTGCTGTTAATGTATACACTGTATATCAAGTTTATTGCAAAGTCTGTTAGCATGCTACCAGCCTGGTTTTTAATCTGCAGATAATCTTATTCTCATTTATATGTTTGGGCTGTATTACTTTGCCCAGCACTGGCGCAGCCATTGGAATCCATCCAGTTCACCTAACAACTTTCATTAAAGAAAATTGCCCTTGTAATAAAAATTACTCAGTGTGACAAGATTCCATAATATATTTTTTTAAAGCCTCATAAAATTTTGTAGCAGTTAATGGCACTTGTTTGTTTGGATGCCTTTTTTTTTTTTCTTTCAGAATTTCTTTTAAAAGCAAAAAATTGACTTAATTGTGACAGTATTTGTAATAGAGTGAAATAACTGTTTTTCATCTGGGCTTATAAAGGCCAGGCCTGGCAGCAAGAATAGCACAGGGATAAGGAAATGGGGAAACCTTTGTCTTCCCAAAGCACATTTTATTGTGCTTTGTTATGTTTGTGAGGTTGGGTGAAAGTCTGACTCTTTAGTAAGGGAAAGTGGATCCAATAAAGTTTGCTTCCTTGCACTTCACAATCTACAAGTCTTAACCTTATAAAATAGAATGATCTGGGCTGGATTTTTCTGCAGCTTGTCTGAGTGTGATGCCTCCTGGCTACAAGGACAGTGCTTTGGGGTATGTGTCCTGCATCACTGAGAATGCATGGGTGCTGGTGCAGTACCTGTAGCTTTGCCTTGCTTCTTCCACCTATCAGAGACATAAGAGGATGCCCATTGTGAGAGACATTTCTTGCCAGTACAGCACAGAGCAGACTGCTTGCTGCTAGTGTAAAATGCTCTGGTGTGTTTTTACTGTGGGAACACAGTAAAGAAGTGCTAAAGAACCAAGCCCAGCATCTGGGAATTAAATGGGAACTCAGTGAATTGGATTTCCTGCTGCCTTCTTACAGAGTGCTTGCCTGAGAAATCTCTGTGCTCCTGTGCCTCCTTTATTCCTGTAAAAATGGGGAAATCTCTCAGTTCTTAACTGCTTCTTCATTAACAGAAATTAATCAGCCTGTCTTCAGCTGATTCAGCTGAGCAGGCATCATCACCACTACAAATACAGCCTAGTCCAGTGACATTTTGTTCGTTTGCTGCTGTGTGTCCTCTTGTGTGAGACCAGATCCAAAGCCATGCTCGTGTCTCTTGGCAGCAGGCCCAGCTGTGCCATGCTCCTGCCCCTGGAGGAATTGGTGAGGCTGCCTTTGGGTGCCACCACAGTAAACCAGGTCAGTTCAGAAGGGCATGTNAACCTAAACCATTCTATGATAAACCAACAGTGGCATGGAGCGAGCTGTGATATTAAACAGTGGTGGTGGCTTTTGGTTGCCTGTTTTGGCTTTTTAAGTTTATTCACTGTCTCAGGAGGAAGGCAGCTGCACTAAAAATCTATCCAGTCTCTGTGGAAGGCCCTTATTTTAAAAATCTGTAATTGAGTGGACAAAATTTGTCATTGCTTGAGAGGCTTTATTCAGGAGAGACTTGAAAAGGATGAGGGAAAAGCATATTAGAGAGCAAGTAGTACTAAGGGCTCTATTGAGCAGGAAACCTATGTAGATATTGTGGCACAATTAAACTTGTCAGGCAAAACACTAAAATCCATTTGTGAGGGGAAAAAAATCCTGGGGAATGTTAAATAAAGCTTTGAAAGGGGCAAAAAGCATGCTAGGAATACCTCAATAGCAAAAAAGTTGATTTGGGTGATCTTTGAAGGAAAGCAGGTGATGGCAACTTCAAAGAGAAGGTGCAGAACATGTATTAGTCACAGGGATTTTGCCCATTTTTCTCCTCCAGTAGCTAAGCCTCTGAAGCACAATTGCTGGGTCAGCAGCATGAGGGAGAGAACTCATAACTTGGTTAAGTTTTCTATGCCCCTTTGCTCTTTTTAGAGAGCTGTTGCAGCACTCAGCTTCCGTGGTGCCTTGCTCAGAGGCTCTTTCACACTGTCTGCCTTTTCAGCCCCTGCCTTTCATGCCTGCTTTGAAAGCCAGGGAGGACTCAGCTGTACCAAATGGAGTGAACACATTCCCTATAGCCAAAGAAATAAACTTGCAAGATTATTTGTGTTTGAATGATTGACTCTACTCAAGTTTCGTTGTGTGAGATTTTAAGAGTAGCTAATTGCTTAGATTTGACAACCTAGCTTTTGCCTGCTGAGGCATGTTTCCTTCTGGGGCTGCTGTGGGCAGTGGGTAGCATTCATGAGCAGTCCCTGGCACACTGTGAATGGGGTTTACTGTCAAGCAAGTCAAGACTTCAGATGCCTAAAGATCAACCCATTAATGACTGGGCCAGTGTCAGCTCTTAGCCTATTTTTAGGTGTTCCTTTGTGCTTCAGCCTTTGATGTAAAGACAGCTGTGTGCCCCTCACTCTTTGTGTAGACCAAGCTTTTTATCTCCACTTCTAAACAAGCTGTCCATTGTTTTAATCACTCAGTAATCTTTTTTTCTGTGGCTCTCCTGTTTTGAATTCTTGTTACTTGTGGTGACTATTAACTGTCCCTGCTAATTCAGCTGTGGCTCCAGTCCACATTCAGTAGCATAAATATTACCATATTCAAATGCAAGTATCTCCTCTAAGCATTGAATGTAGCCATCCAGATACATGCAGCAGCTCTGCCTTGCTGGCTTGGAGGGATGTCTGAGTAGGCTTTTTGCTGGTTTTTGTTTATGCATAGAGTGGATTGTTATGTTATGTGCTTTGAAAAAAACAGACACAGCTCCAATGCACTGAGTGCAGTTTACTTTTGCAGGTAAATTGGCTTCTCTTAAGCCACACTGGTTTTCTGTAAAAGGATCTGAGAATCCCTGCTCTGATAAAAGTTCTCCCTGAGGTCTGCCAGTTGGCTTTTTATTCCTTTGCCTCTTCCTCTGCTGCTTTCTTTCACATCATGCACTTCTCCATCTTCTCCTAATTTCTCTATTTATTGCTTCTAAGATTTTGGCACATCCTCAGAAGTCATGGTTAAGCAGTTATGTTTAAACCCTGGATTTAAAAGAGTTTGCACTTCATTCTTCCTGGTATTCCATTTAACTGCTCAGGGTATACTTCCAACACCATCTCCTGCTGGTGAAGGGGGAAGTGCATTTGTAAGAAATTAATTATTAGTGTCTGACTTCCCCATTTTTTTGTATAGAACACCTGAAGAAACGCCTGGAAGATTATATGGCCCAGTTCCCAAACGTGAGAATCCTCCGAACCAAAAAGCGAGAAGGGCTGATCAGAACCCGCATGCTGGGTGCCTCGGTGGCCATAGGAGATGTCATCACCTTCTTGGATTCCCACTGTGAGGCCAACGTGAACTGGCTGCCACCTCTCTTAGGTAAGTGTGTGGAGGCCAAACTGCTGAAAAGCTGCCAGCAGATGTTGATGTTGAGTTTGGGTTTATTTCCACCTGCTGCCCTCTCCTCACTCTGGGACAGAAGGAAGAAATGTCTTCAAAGGGAAAACAAAAAAAGAGCCAGGCACAGGACTCAGGTGAATTGTTGGCAACCTGCAGTCTTTAAGACATTGATCTTTTTTCTCTTCTGGAGTCCTGCACTATATGATAAGGCTACCATATCATTTGCTTAATTAAAAAGCAGAGGTCAGATTCTTCGGTTTCTTCACTAAATCAAAAGAAGTGTGGGCAGCAGGTCGAGGGACTGGTGAGACCCCACCTGGAGTACTGCATCCAGTTCTGGAGCCACTATTACAAGAGGGCTATGGATGTGCTGGCAGGTGTCCAGAGAAGGGCCATGAGGATGATCAGAGGGCTGGAGCTGCTCTGCTGTGAGGAGAGACTGAGGGAGTTGAGGCTGGTCAGTCTGGAGAGAAGGCTCCAGGGTGACTTTATTGTGTGGCCTTTCAGTATCTTAAGGGGGCCTACAGGAAAGCTGGGGAGAGACTTTTTAGGCTGTCAGGTAGTGACAGAACTGGGAGGAATGGAACAAAGCTGTAAATGGGTAGATTCAGACTGGATGTTAGGAAGTTCTTCAGCGTGAGAGTGGTGAGACTCTGGAACAGGTTGCTCAGGGAGGTGGTGGAAGCCTCATCCCTGGAGGTGTTTAAGGCCAGACTGGATGAGGCTCCAGTCAGTCTGATCTAGTGTGAGGTGTCCCTGCCCATGGGCAGGGGGGTTGGAACTGCATGATCCTTGTGGTCCCTTCCAACCCTGACTGATTCTATGATTCTAAATGAAATGAACTAATTAACAGCTTGCTAGAAGAGTGAAACTATTGCATGGTCATTCATTCCACAGCTTGCAGAGAGGAGGGGCTTTGTGATACAGAAAAGATCTTTACATGCAGTTTTTAAGTAGCTTTTAGGTGTTGTGACTTTTTTTTCCTATATAATTATACTTAGCTTCACAGTCTGCAAGCCTGTGGAGAATACTTTTTGTGAATGACAGCTGTTTGTATGTGTTTGTAGAACACGTGTAGTCCTTTCCTAGGCAGTGCTTCATCTTTAAGGAGACCTCAGTTGTACAGGGTCGGTTCTTTCCAAGGATGACTAATTGAGAGGACAGTGCCTTCTGTTTCTGGTACCTGTGTGCCTCTGGCCAGTGCCAACCTCATTTACAACCATATTGCAAGTGATTGTCAAAGCTCTGGTTGATATGTGGCTTTGTCAAAAGAGCTGGCAACAATAAATGAGCTGGAGACCTCAGGATCCTAGTCAGATTTGTCAGCAGGGCCATTGGGTGGTAATACTGCTGATTCCACTACAGTTTGTGTCTGGTAACAGTGTAGAACATTTGCAGCTTCTTGAGCCCTGGGGAGGGAGGACAGAATTAGTTTAAATGCCATTTCAATGAGAACACAGAGTATGCTTCAATTTTAAAACACAGAAAGAATTTCTATTAGACCTGAGCTGGAAACTGAAACATCATTTGTTGCCTCTGCTCTGAAAGTTAACTTCCAACAAGAGACTGTATCAGTAATAAAGTATTTAAAAAGTTCCAGATGTTTATGCAGAAATTAATCCTGTCTTGGGTTATTTGGTTGGAAGAAAAAGCTGAGGGGAGGAGGTACACTTGCATTCCTTGAGCCTGCTGAGAGTAGTTATGCCATTAGTCTGAATTGCTTCCTGCCAGGTTCTGGCACAGCAATTACAGCTGGGTGGTGCAGCGGTTTACTGCCCTGGCTTTGAATCTCAGCAGAGAGGGTTCGCATTCTGGTTGCTTGTTAAAATAAGGACTGTTCTCCACTTAGATTGTCTGGTTTGAGCCTGGTGGTTTGAGTATCCGTGGTAGTGTGGCTGTGTCTTTCTGCTTCTGGGTGGCAGTCACTGTAGGTGAGTGCCGGGTGGTTTTATCCCAATAGCTATAGCTTGAGTGTCTCAATTATTGCAGAGATACCAGATAAATGGATATAAATGAGAGCCAAAGAGGTTGAATGGCAAGAAAGCTACTTTGTTCCTGGGTGGCTTCATCTTTGAATGCTCCTTTCTGCAGTTTCATGGTCAGAGGAACCAACTGGTGCAGGTTTTCTAACACATTTCTCCGTACTGCAGATCGCATCGCCCGAAACCGCAAGACTATCGTTTGTCCTATGATTGATGTTATTGATCATGACCACTTTGGATATGAGACTCAGGCTGGAGATGCAATGCGAGGCGCATTTGACTGGGAGATGTATTACAAGAGGATCCCCATTCCTCCTGAGTTGCAGAAACTTGATCCCAGCGATCCCTTTGAGTAAGTTACTGAAATGCAGCGTGCGAAGAGCTGGCTAACAAAGTGGCACCCTGTTAGAGGGCTGATTTACACCTCAGTGTAGTAAAAGTCAGAGGGTGATGTTGAGCTACTTGCTTTCTAGCAGCTGTTTGCTTTGTTGGTTTAAAAGAAATGCATTGTGTAGTAGCTGTGAACACTTTCCTTTTCACTGCTGTGTTTTTGCCACCTTAATTCCCACAGAAGTTAACATTTCATTTAAAACTGTAATGTGTAACATTTAATGTGGTCATTTATTACTGAGATCTTTCCAATGTAACTTAGTATCCCTAATGCTCTGCCAAAAACAGCAAACCAATGGCAGCTTGTATGTCATTCCCAGGTGGGGGAACAAGAAAACCTAGCAGAATAATTGCAGTAATTTTGATGATTGCAGTGCACTGCAGAAGTAAATTTGTGATTGAGTTATGTTCTGCTGTTGCTGTGCTTGCCAACATTGGGACAGTTCTGCTGTCCTTTATACTTCTGCAGTGTTCAAAAAGAAAACAAACAACCCAAATAAAACACTTCTGAGGTCAAGCTCAATGACTCGATCATACTGTTGAGGCAGAGTACCACATGTGCAGCATATGGGTCTCTGAGAGAGGTTATGTCCTGTTGCTTAGTGATGAACTCTTCTGCCTGCTTGGAGGAGAGGCATTGACTGGTTCTGAAGGGAGCCTAGTCTGGTCCTCCTCATTTGCAAGTGAAAAATTAGTAGATAATGGAAAACCAACTGTTTGGTGCTCTGGCTGGGCTGCAAAGGCAGCAGGAACATTGGGTGGTGAAAAGAATATCTGTTAAATCTTGCTTTGTTTTTTAAATGTTTAGCTAGAGATGTGTATCTTTGAATGTGTTTGTAATATGGAGTCTGGTTTTTCCTTAAGGTCTCCTGTAATGGCTGGAGGACTGTTTGCAGTCGATAGAAAGTGGTTCTGGGAGCTGGGAGGGTATGATGCAGGTCTGGAGATATGGGGAGGAGAGCAGTATGAAATATCCTTTAAGGTGAGCTATGTTCTCTAGAAATTACTTTTGTTTTGAACAGTTCTGAGGCACAGAATGTGAATGATCTTCCTTGTCCTTGCTTTTGCGTGTGACTAAAGGTGAAAGAGCTGGGAGTAGTAAGATAGCACACAGAGGCAGTGATGATGTCACCAGGGAATTGTGAGGGTCAATTTTGGAGCATGATTAGCTGGGTTGTCCCCCTGTTCTGTGGTCACAGCCTCACATGAATGCGCAAGGGTAAGTCAGCTTGTGTGGAGCTCTCTCTGACTGCTGGGCTTCTTAGCACTCACTCTGGCAAGATGGTGAAATACTCTCCTTGAGGGAATGAGGATTCAGGCTGCTTGCTGTTTGCCCAGCTAAGACCTCAGTCCTGAGCTTGAGTTTCCAGAGAGGAGAGTAACTTACTATCTGTAGTCAATCCATCTGACTCCTGGCTGCAAGGAACTGAGACTATTAATTACTCTGTAAGAAATCCTCAACAACTGGAATAATAAAGCAGTTGCTGGCAATGACTTTAGATCGTTATCTGCCTGGCTTGGGGACAGTTCTGTTATTTACTGATTGGCCAAGCTATTCACTTGAGGGCTGGAGAGCAGGAGTTTGCCAGCCAGCCAAAAATGCGTATTAACCATAACCAGTCCCTGTGACCCACGAAGACCGCTAGGACCTGTATTACCTTGGAATATGACTCTCTGAAATCTGTTCTGGGAAACCCACTGCAATGTCTCAGAGCACTGAAGGCAGGTGGCTCATCTTCTCTGTGGTGGGGGCAACCTTTTCCATAGCCTGAAGCAAACTGAGATTTCTACTTTGAACTCTGGTTGTGCTGCTGTCTGGTTTCTCTTTCAGAGACTGAATGTAGAGTCTTGTAGGCATCTGCATGTCACTGAACTAAGCTAGTTGAGCTCAACACGGAGCTAGAAGATGGTAAGGATGGTAATGTAGTGCACAGTTGAGCTTCAGCAGCTAAACGTCCTCGTGTCTCTCCCAAGAAGTTGTGGCTGATCTCTTACAAAGCAGACTCCTAAATCTCAGTGCCTCTGTACAATTCAGAGGCATCTCAAACTGCTTTCAGCAGGCCATATAAATTGCCATACATCTACACCCTGTAGTACTGTGCAGCAAGCAGTGGAAAGAAGGACAGTTTTCAAGACAATGTCTTTTCTTCCTTTGTTTACTCCAACGAATAAAGTCACATTGGAAGCCCCTCGTCCTCTGTAGTAGCCTCAGGGAGGGACAGGACCTATTTTGGAGATGCTCTTGCTGTTAGAGGCCTTTGTGCTTTGTGTTGCATGTAATGAAACTGTGTAACAATGTCATTCTCTGCAGGAGAGGCAGTGGCAGTATTCAGCCCCTTTTCCTTGGCCCTTTTTGAAAATGCTGGTTTCCAAGAGTGATGACAGTGGCTGGGGAAGCCTTTTGTCTCTAATGCCACAGCAGACAGTCACCCTGCTTGATCTGCAGGAAGTAAGACTACTTCATTCATCTGTTTGCTTATCCTCTCTGAAACACACTGTGTTTTATTTCAGTCCAGAGATGGTAATTTATTGAGGGATAAATTTGCTTTAATTAATCTCTGCAAAGACACCCTTTTTTCCCCCTTTTTCTTTCATTGTACAACAGAAAAATGAAGTTTTAGCTGAAAGAGGCTCAGTGTATTTTCAGAAATTAAGATAAATTGATACATTCATCTGTGGCTGATAGATTTAATAATTCTGCTGGAATTGCAAGAATAGAAGGGTTTGTTCACAGAATTTATGAAGCTATGACATTTCCTGGCCAGCACACAGCTACCTTTTTACCTTAGAAGCAGACCAAGATTTTGTAGTTAAAGGGGCACTGTCAAAGAATTTAAAGCCCTGGTTTTAGACATGGGATACCTGCCTTCACATTATTTATTATCTAATGGGAATTCAGATTCTAAGACTCCCAATTTTACAGCCCAGTTTTAACAAAGAATCAACTGCTGTGCCTGGGAGTTGTGGGTGCAGGTATACTGTGGTACTGTTCATCTTTGATCCATTGCATCAGATCTTCACTAGGAATAGTTTATTATTATTGGTTGGTTTTTTTTTCCTTGAGGATATTCTTTTCTGGTCATGTATAAGCTGTGCTTTGCAGGGTTTTGGTTTTTTTTTTTTTTGCTTTAATTTTAAAATCCAGGGCTCTGTTGCTGAGAGACTGGAAATAAACAAGTTTATTTAGGAGCCTCTTGCCTTTCTGTTTTGAGACTCTTATCTATTTCTGTCATCATCTGGCTCTGCTTTCTTCTGAGAAGAATCTTTTAAGGCTGAAGGCAAACCAACAGAGAAACCATCAGTGTTTAGTACCTCAGAAAACAGAGGATGGGTCAAAATCTGTTAACAGAAGCTGTGCTCCTTGTATGAAATATGTACACCAAACACCACTAGAAAACAAAGCGTGCTAGAGGGACAAAAATAAATTAGATGAACTTTAAATTAGAAATTAACTTTCTTAACCCTGACTCATCATTTGTAGTTTTCTGTGTGTTCTCAGTCCCTTAAACCAGAAAATTCTAGATTAGGAATGAAGGAGGTGAGCTGTCTGTTCCATATTCAGGCAGAAACCACATATTCAAGCAGTTCTTCCTCCTTTTGACCCATGTGTATCCAGAATAGCTCAGTGTCTGTAAACCAGCACTTCTACAGGTCGAGGGTCTTCCTAGGTCAAGTCATCAGCAGATGCATCAGGAAGACTGCAGGCTTGAACTGGAGCTGCAGGTGTTACACTTGTTCAAACCAACCTCACTTTTTCCATGAGTGCTGCTTGCAGAAAGCTCCAGGCAAACTGTTCTGCTGCTCTGCTGTGTAAGAACTGCTCTCCTCCATCTCAGTAAATGACCAGATGCTGACCTTTGAGTACATTCTTGTCTTCTGGGTAATCAAGAGTGCACAGCTATTTCTGTGTGGCACTTGCTGCCTTTGCTTTCTGCTGCCCATAAGTGTACAGCCACAGTTTCTCTGTTCAGTGGACTTAATCGAGGTGGGCTTTTTTGGTTTTTTTTGCTTTTTGGGGAGTCACTTCCACACTTCTCCTCTCTCAAAGTTTTTCCTGGTCTTCTGTATTTTTCTGTAATGATATGAACAAAATTGAGTACTTTGACCCCAAGTGACAATGTGTCTTCCCTCTTCTAAGAACCACTTAATAGCTCTGATTTTCTGAATGCTCCTGCATACCCAACAAATGTCTACATTCTGCTGCCTGCATAACCACTGGAGCTGATTGTATTTAATTTGGAGTGGTATACACAAGGCATTTCAACTGCTCCTTTCTGCAAATGCTGTTTTGCACAGGACTTCTCTCTGCTCATTTTTATTTGCAATCATGTTGCCTCTTTTCCAGTATTTTTGTGGCTTCTGTTCTGTTTGACTTACATAATCTTCACTAAAGTGCTTCACACCTCTCCTCCGTAAATACATGTCTTTGATTTTTTGGGTATGGGGAAAGGGAAGTGGAGAAAAGTGATGTCTCTAACTTGTACAGGGATAAATATAGGTGTGTACTTTGTACCTCAGATCTTGGGTGGTTCTCAATCCTTTGATTGTACATTGTACTTCAGGAACAAAGACTAAAAATCTGGAATTCCCCATGCTAGGTGAAAGATCAGTTTTAGAAAAGCCTTCATAAAATTCAAAAGGCTTAGTACAAACAAGGCACATCGATGGCTGCCCTGAAAAGAAGGCAGAACACATGGGCAGTACTTGTGGTTTTCACTCCTTGCTTCAGCAATGGGAAACACCCACTGCACTTGCTCTGGTGGTTGTAGATCATTGTGATTTCCAAAATCCTCTGCCCAAAGTGTCAATGTTGGATTGCTTCTGGTTCCTATAGCATAAAACCTGTTGTGTGTTTTCCAACAAATCCAAATGCTCCACAGCTTCTGTTCCCATCTCTAATGTGTGCATCCTCTTTGCCCTGTGTCAGCAGCACATTTCAGGTCCACATTTTGTCACTGGTCTCCTGGCAGATGTGTAGTTAGGGTGCAGCTGCCAAGGAATCACTTCTGACAGCATTTACAGTTGTATTGCTGAAGTTAGTACTGATTGTAAGCCTCCACTGCTTATTCCAGGCACATACTCGCACCACTTTCCAACAGCTCACGTTTGCCCACACTGAAACAGGCCAGGCATTCTGCTGCTTTTTTTGTGGGTTGTTTGTTTTTTTTCCATTTTTTTTTTTTCAGCCAGCACATGCTGCTTAATTCTGAGGTTCTCAGCTGCAGTACAGGGTGAGTTCTTTCTCCCTTCTTATGTGGTGATGCAGAGATCAGACTGACATTTTTGCTTACCCTGTGTGTTTGGTTCAGGTTCCAGAGTAGCTTCTCCACTCTCTGAAGCATGATTATTAGAAAGTGTTATCATTACTGTAAAGTGCTCCAGACAGTGATGAGGGATCAGGGATGGTGCTGGTATGTTGTGCAAACACAGAGATCCCAGTGCCTTTTGAGCTACCTTAATCTTTTGTAGCACAGTAACACCCAGCTGCAGCAGCTTCTGATGCTTAAAATACAGAAGCCTACTATTTTCCTGAGTTATTGGTTGCCCTTGCTCTCACCTTGTTATGCAGAGAACCCCCTTGACTTATTGACTGTGTCCTCCCAACCTTCGGTTTGTGCTCGTTCAACCAACCAGCGCCAGCTTCTCTGCATTGGTCCATCCCATGGTCTTTATTTCTCTCATGGCTTGCAGAAGCAGCTTTCTTTTCAAGACTTGACTCTTTCATTTGTGTGTGTTTCCTCTCTTGGGAAGCATCATGGTGCTGTCTTTGGAAACCATAAACCTTGTATACTCAGATAATTTGTGTTCACACACCAACTGCAGTATCGTATTGTGTGCTTGAGAGGAGAGGTTCAGCTGTCTTCTGTGACTTCACTTTCTGAAATAACAGAAGGGGAATTGGATCAGGATAGCATTCCCATGTAGAGAATAGGTGGCATATTACCTTGTGCTTTCATAGCACATTAGCTGAGTCAGAGGCTCTTGAGTCACTTGATGAATATGGAGTTACATCTCTGCAGGCCACTGAGAAGATGGGAGTAATGTCACTGGTGGTGTTATTTTACTTGCCTTGTATATGGTTTTATTATTAGGGTGAGATTGTGGCCTTAGAAAATTCAGTTGCAGTATACCCACTGACCTCAGTGTAGCTCAGTTTTCTCTCCCTTCTAGTGGATCTGTCAGCTGCTAGATGCCTAGCTTAAAATGTAGATTGGGAAAATTGTGCCTGAGGAGGAAGAGCAATTTCCTATTCTCTCCTAATGCAATCTGATTAGATTGTTGTATAAAGCACTGCCTGCCTGACCAGCTTTAATTCTTCTTCTTAAGGCGTTCTAGTAAGCGGCTGATTGAAATTAAGTGCATCAAGTTCGGGCTCTGATGTTTACTGTCGTTATCAGCCAGGGAGCTGAGGCACCATCTCACCCCTCTGTAAAACAAGCAGCAGCAGTCTCCCCTGGCCCAAGGAGAGCACAGTGGCAGTGGGTGTTAGCATGCAGACGCAAAGCTGTGCCCCACAGGAAGCGCTGCTGCTGTCTCAGCCGTTTGATGGTGCTGCGTTTTTAGCAGTGTAAGTTCTGGTGTGTCAAGCCTGTGAACTGTACCCTCGTTTAAACCCAACCAAATATCACTAACTGAGTGGAAGCGTTCTCTCAGCTAGCACACAGCTATTTTGGGTTTGCTTAACTTGCAGTTATTCCCTGACAGACCCTTGGATGTGATTCCTCTGACCTTTTAACTCTCGCTTCCTAATGCTTTTGTTAGCTGTGTTTTACCAACGCATGTCACGCTCTCTCCCTCTCCCCCTTCTTCCAGTTTTATAGATAAGGACTGGTAATTGTCTTTATGGAGGTTGTAATGAGTTCTGTCACCACACAAAGAAGCTCACTAATAAAATAAATCAAAGCAGCAATGAATGAATGGAAAGCATGCTTTTAAAATTAGATTTGTACTGCAAGTGCCATACTGTCACTTGCAGCATAAGGCAATGTTAAAAAGGCACTCAGTTGGCAGAGTACCTTGAAAGGGTCACTGAGCTCTGCTAGCAGGAATTAGGAAGATTTCCATTGCTCCATGCAGCCCTGGTAATTACAGCATCGCTTGGGAGTAAATATTTTAAAGTGTGATTAGGAGAGCACGTAAAACTGATCTTGGATTTCACTTGTTCAGTAACTCAGCTAAGAAGCTTTTCTTATCATATCATTGCATGTGTTCATGTTGTGCCATCTTCTGTGCCTGGAGTCTTGTAGCAGCTTGGAGCTCTTGGCCCAACACAACGTCGGTTCTGTCTAGCATCCTGTACCCACTGCCTCCCCAGGGTACCACTCCGCAGATAAGCGCTCTCTGTGTCACTGCTTCACAAGAGCTGCGGTGCAAGGCCAATGCTCTCCACTCTAGCTGCATGTGGATTGCAGGGGGCTGTCTCTCCCCTTGCTTTGGGAAGTCGTGTTTTCAGAGCACATGTGTACTCCAGTGGCCTGACTGAAAGTCATGCCTTAGAGCTCAGGGGCCAGTGAGGCATCTTGTGGGCAGGCAGCCTGGTGCTTGCATTCAGGCTTGTGCCGTACTGGAACGCAGCTGCTTGTGAACCAGTAGTGCTTTGGTGATGCAGGGTGCAGTGCACTGGGTAAGGATACAGGTTGTTGAGGAGTGTGCCTGTGCAGCTGAACTCTAGGCTTCTTCAATTGTTCCTGCAGCTTTTTATAGTTTCCCAGATCTGTTGCAGCTCTCACAGCCTTGCACAAACCATTTCTGTCATAGAAGCACAAAGCATTCCCAAATTCTTGATTTCTTACTAATTTCCTAGCAGAGGAATCACACTGAGGGCCTCTGCAGCAAAAAGCACAAGCAGCTGTAGAATAAGAAACAATTCTGATTCCACTAAAAACTTCATGGAAGCTGAGTGCTAGTTTCTTTTTTCATCTTCATCCTTTCTGTACCAGCCTCTCAAGGCACAGCAGGGACGAAAGGAACGAAATTCTGCAGAAAGAGTGTTTATCAACTTTCTTCTTGTCTGTCTCACCGTAAGGGACACTTAATTCAGTGCCTTGAATTTTAGAAGTTGTCTGAGAAAAATATTCCTCTAACTGAAAGCAACCAACCTCCATTAAGTTATACACAGTCAGCAAATGACTGTAATTATTAGGGCCAGCAGACAGAGCTGAAACTCCAGAGGACTTTAGTGTCAGAGCTAATAATTATGCAGCAGCCTTGGCCAAATATTTCTCTTTCGAGCTAAGTATTTAATATTGTCACTGTAGAATATTAATGGAATTGCCTGCTATGTGTGAAGCTGTTGACTAAGCTCATTGTACAGTGAACTGTGGTGGCTCAAATTAGCCACAGTGAATGAGGAGATCAAGAAGAACACTGCATCAGCCTGCAGCACCAGCAGACCTTCTTAAATTGTGCTGCCATCGGGGCATTAACATAAGATCTGGGGACAAAACGAAGGGCAGGACAGTGCCATGCTTCAAGAATTCAGAAAGTCATTTCTTTTGCATACAAAAGGGTAATTTAAGTATTGATTAAATTGTCTCTGAGAAGGACATATGAATATTTTTCTTAAACCTAATGAAGTAGATTGGCTGGTTCAGAAAACATCTCCTTTGGTTTCACTTGGACAAAATTATTATCTCCATGCTATAAATAAGGAATAAAAGAAAGTTGTTGCAGAGTGTTAAAACAGTGTGAAATCTTCCCAGATTAGGAAAAAAACTTTTGGCCTAATCCAGACATTAACCAAGCATCAATGCAGCCTTCTTCAACAGTAGTAACTTCAAGGGCTTTTTTTTTTTTTAAAAAGCTATTTGTATTTTCACCAGGCAGGGATTTCTGTTTAATTGTGAGGCTGCAAAAGCAATGAGTGCATGTCAGCAATGAAACCATATGAGAGCACTGGTAACCCCACGGGAAAGTTGTGGTTTCTTCTGGTTCCTGGCACTTGAACAGGCTCATGAATTCCCTGGAGTGTTTTGCATAACCCAATGCTATAGGGATGGTCTGCCTTTTACAGCACCATGACACAACCTACACCCAGGTCTTACATGTCAGCCCGGTTTAACTATTGTGGTGACTACTGCTGTAATAACACAGATCAACTTAGTGTGCTGTTCTCTGGGTGCTTGGGGTGGCTTTTCTCTGTTCTTGTCTCTAAAGAATGCGAAACTGAACTGTTTAGCCATTGGGCTTGATAGCACTTGTGTTAAATCGAGGCTTGCTGCATGGCTCAAAGCAGGTAGTTATAGGAGAAGAGACTAAGCCAGGGAGGGGAGGGTATTTGGGAGAGTGTACTTTGAAGTAAAAAAAATCTGGGTTAAGCTTTTTCACGACTTGAATTTCTTACTGGTATTTTTTTCCTTCTTTGCTTTTTTCCACATAACCAAGAGTGAATTTGTATCTCTGCCGTTCCACAGGTGTGGATGTGTGGAGGTCGCATGGAGGATATCCCCTGCTCTAGAGTTGGTCACATCTACAGAAAATATGTTCCATACAAAGTTCCAACAGGAGTCAGCCTGGCAAGAGTAAGTGGCAATGACATTCCCCACAACAGATGTCTGACTGCAGTGTGACCATGCTGTTGTCTCCTCTCTCCCCACAATGGGAAGCAAATGTAGGCTTTGTAGTTCATAAATCCTGCTTGTACAGTGGTCAAATTGAGCAGTTTCTTCCATGGTGGATGTGCAGCACAACGGGAAGTAAACCTAGGGGAGCTGCAGACTCAAGCAGACAGCTGCCATGCTCCAGACATCAGCCATTGCTAGGTGTTGGGAAGGGACTTTGCAATCAGGCACTGGCAATGGAATTGCCAATAAAAACAAGATACAGCTTTATTTGTGTAGCACTTCAGTCATTTTATAGCTGTGCTCTCCAAGAGCAGCAGGCTTCAGCATGGTGATTGTGTTCTGGTGATTGAAAGACCTCTCAACTTCAAGCATCACAGGCCACCAAATGAGCAAGCTGTAATTTTCCACAATGGAATGTTCTGTGCCATCTTATTTCTTAATCTAGTGTAGCCCAAAGAGGAAAGAGCTTTTGCCTATCCAGCACTAGGTTTCTCGAGTGAATTTTCAAATTGAGAAGGGATAGCATTGCCCTCTGGTGGGAGAAAAAAAATCATAGAAGCAGGAAGGCTGCAAAACTGAAGAACACAAAAAGGTACCCTGCTGTTCTGCAGTCTCGTGGCTTGCAGAGCGTTAAAATGTCTCCCAGCCTAATAGCACCGCCGTAGTTAGAGATTTGGATGTATCACTCAGCCCAGCAATGGCCTGTCAGAGGGACAGAGTGCTCTCCTGTCTGTGCCATCTCTTCAGGAAGGAGCTTATATTCCTTTTGATTCAGTGTTTGGCTCTAGTGTACTCCCACAGTGCTGGAAGGAGGTGGCAGACAGGTGTAGGGAAGGCTGTTTCTTAGCCTCTGAGATCATACCGTCACCTTGGGATGAGCGCCTGCTCTCGCTGCGTGCAGGCTGCGTTTGGGGCAGGGTCAGCACACTGCTCATTCTTAATGTCCAAGGTTTTCTGGTAACAAGTGACCACTGCTGGAGTTGACCACCTTCATGCCAGGTGGGCAGGGCTGCTGGGTCATCAAAGTCAGGACTGCACAGGTCACATTCCTGTGTGGCACAAAGAATGTCCCTGATGTTGCCAGAGTCCAAGGTCCAACAGTCTCTTGAGCAAGCAGTAGGGCAGGTTTCTTGAGAGGGTGGCGCACATTTGCTGCCTTGGAATTGCACAGCAGATTAAACTTGACAGAGATATGCAATGTCTACTGCTGCCAGGAATTAAATAATCCCTTTGCTTCTACTCTGAAAGGTCATCACCTGAAAGTTCCATATTCTTGCACCATCTCAGAGTTTCTCTTGAAGAGCTTTTTACCCAAGGAAATGGAAAACTAGCAGTCAGAAAGAATATTGTGAACTGAAGGTTTCCAGAAGGGAGTACAAATCTCATTCCTAGATAGGTATAATAGATGCAATAAGAAGGATTTAAGAAAGCAGCTTTTTGTCAGGCACCTTTGAATGTCCTGTGGTATTTGCCAGCATCATTTTCTGACTAGCCTCTTTAACAGGAAAAAAAAAGGGGGGGGGGGGAAAAACCCAACTTGTGATTAATGTTCTCTTCCTTAGCCAGAAGGAACAAGATACAATGGCCAAGTGCCAGGATTCTGTTTTGACCTCAACTGAAAATATCTTTCAGAAAATAAACTAGAGAATGATAAAAATAATCTCCTGCATCCTGAAGCTGGAGAGAAAGAGTAGATGTCAATGAAAATCCTTTCCGAGGAAAGAACAGAAGAGCTGTTCCAAAGGCTCGTGGCAGTGCTTTGTTTGTGCAGTGTTCTCAGGTGTTTTCCCCTCTCCCCACACAGAACCTGAAGCGGGTGGCTGAGGTGTGGATGGACGAGTACGCAGAGTTCATTTACCAGCGCAGACCGGAGTACCGGCACCTTTCTGCGGGCGACGTCGCGGCTCAGAAGGAGCTCCGCAACAACCTCAACTGCAAGAGTTTCAAGTGGTTCATGAACGAGGTCGCCTGGGACTTGCCAAAGTTTTACCCACCAGTGGAACCTCCAGCAGCTGCTTGGGGAGAGGCAAGTTTGTGCTCTAAAATCCGCAGTGGGCAAACAGGCTGTGGTTTGGTTTTGAAACTTTGCTTCACCTGTGTGCTCCAGTTTTGGTTTGCTGTGGGGAGGGTGGCAAGTGGGTGTCACAGGTCCTGCTCAGTGTGCTTCAAAGAGCACAGCTCCTCTACCATTACATTTAACCTGGAAAAGAGGAGGCTCAGGGGTGACCTCATTGCTGTCTAGAACTACCTGAAAGGAGGTTGTAGCCAGGTGGGGGTTGATCTCTTCTCCCAGGCAACCAGCAACAGAACAAGGGGACACAATCTCAAGTTGTGCCAGGGGAGGTCTAGGCTGGATGTTAGGAAGAAATTCTGCCCAGAGAGAGTGATTGGCATTGGAATGGGCTGCCCAGGGAGGTGATGGAGTTGCCATCCCTGGAGGTGTTTAAGACAAGACTGGATGGGGCTTAGTGCCATGGTCTGGTTGATTGGCTAGGGTTGGGTGATAGGTTGGTCTGGATGAGCTTGGAGATCTCTTCCAACCTGGTTGATTCTATGAAAGAAGGCAGTTGGGCAGCTGTTTCTGTGAGTGCACAGCTACAAAGATGCCAGAGACTTGGTTTGTTCCAAGTGTTCTGTGTTTAGTAGAAGTCAGAACATGCCAACAGGGAGGGCTACGGAGAGGTGGCAGCTGAGCAATAGTAGAAGTCTTGTATTTCCAAAGGGCTACACAGCTGTGTTGAGCTACTCTGCTCCTTAGCCTTCCCACCTGAATTCCAGGGAAACCATCCCAGTTTTTGGAAGTCATTTGTGTTCTGGGAAAAGAGTCACCCCAGGAGTGAAGTCATGGATTGTTACACACAACAACGCAGCAGCCTCTGCAGCCATGTAGCTAATGGGCTTTGCTGTGTCCTGGAGGCAGTTGTGCAGCTGGTGATGGGGCCCATTTTGAGTTTGCTTTCTTCTAGCTGTTTTCTGCCAGCTCAGACACACAGTTAAGTAAGGAATCTTAGAACTGTCCTCATACAAATATCTGAGGCAGCTGTAGGCTGCTTTCTTGTGACTTGGTAAGAGCTGGAGATTTGGGGACTAATTTACTATTTCAGATACGCAATGTAGGAACTGGACTGTGTGTGGATACTAAGCATGGAGCCCTGGGATCCCCACTGAGGCTGGAAAACTGTGTGAAGGATAGAGGAGAGGCAGCATGGAACAACGTGCAGGTAACAGTCCCTCTGATAATCATCCACTAAACAAATCTGGGGAGGGAGAAGTAACAAGAACAGGCATTGGAGAGGGAAAGCCATTGCAAAACACCTGCCAGGTGAACAGAGGATGCTATGCACCCCAAGGCTTATGTGCTAATTGTACTCAATGTGCTTGTGGCAGGGTCTGGAGCCTGGCAAGGCTTTGTGCAGAGGTTTTATCTCCACTTTGAAGTTCTCAGAGCAAACAAGAGAAAGTGTAAGAGAACAATATGCCAAAATAATAAACCAGTAACAAGGCAGCTGTAATATGTAACAAAGTGAATATTAACTTCAAAGGTTGTGCTGAAAGAAGTGATAGAGGAGCATCATGCATATTAATGAACCTGCAGGAACATCCAATAACTGCTTACTATCATCCTTCTGACAGGAGGCAAATGCATTATAAACACCCACCCATTGCTGGAGAGAGATGAAACTGTCCAGGCTATAGATTCACCCTCTCAATGTATAGGTGCCAGAAATGACAGCTTTATTGTAACAGAAGAGAGGGAAATGTTAGTTTGTCTAAACTGTAACAGCTGAGCTGAGAAAAGATCAGGAAAACAATGCCTCTATTACACAGCCATGCATTACTCTTCAGGGGGAATGGCTTCAGTAGTAGGAGATGGAGTGTTGTTGCATATCAGTTTTGATGCATGAAAATCAGAAGCAGACCAAACTTACTCAGGCACAGTCCACAACTAAGCTTCTGTTGTGCAGCAGGATCTTGAAGAATTAGAGTTGGTTTTGAACTTCTGTGTAGCATTGAGCCTAAGTGATAGTGGTAATTTATCTCCCAAGAGAGGTTTAGAAGAGAAACAGAAACAGAGTAGCTATTTTGTGCAAAAAAAAAAAAAAAAAAAAAAAAGCTCAGGAATTTCCAAGCCACATGTGCTGGCATCTGGTAGCCACAGCCTTGCTAGGCACAGGTTGTGCCTAGTTACCAGAGCTAATAAACCCCTGTCTCTCTTCTCTGGGGTATCCCTTCTTTGAATTCACCCAAAAGTGCTGGGAGATCAGTGCAGTGTCAGTAGAAGTGAGCACCAGGAAGCATTGCCCTAATGTTTGCCCTTTCATTGCTCCTGTATAGTGGGTAGGGAGCTATGGGGTCCTGGTCACTTGTCCCAGAAGGCATGGGACAGACTTCTCACGGTGACTGCAGGCTGCCTGTGTAGACCCAGGTGTTTACTGTCAGTGTTAACTCAGAGCTCCTATAGCTCTCAGCCGTTTTTGCTGGCTGTGAAGTGCTGTAATTGGTCAGCTGCTCACTTAATCCAGGATGTATGTCTGCATTGCAGAGACATTCAAGGCTGCTATTAGTACCCAGGCTAACTAGCATGGCTGTTTGCAGCAGCACCATCTCATTTAGCATGCTGTGTGGCAGTCTGTGGGGTAGCTGTTACACATTCCCCTAGCCAGCAGTCTCAGTCCCCGGAGGTGAAAGTAGTTTTTCTCGGGAAGATGTTGTCCTTTCCCTGAAGCCATCCCCACCCTGTGGGCAAAGAAGGGAACATCATTCTGCTGGTGAAAGCAGGATGCCCAGTCCCAGCCGTACTGAGGGCCTTCTTTGTCCTGACAGGTGTTCACATTCAGCTGGAGAGAGGACATCCGGCCTGGGGATCCCCAGCACACCAAGAAGTTTTGTTTCGATGCCATTTCCCACAGCAGCCCTGTGACCCTCTATGACTGCCATGGAATGAAGGGGAATCAGCTCTGGAGATACAGAAAAGTGAGTCTGTGTGTGTGTGTCCACATAGGTGTGTTCCCATATGCTCATTTAAGGTGTCTAATTGCCTGCAGGCACTTAAATTGTCTTAATGTCACCACTCATCTTTTATTCTTGTGTTCACTGTAGCTGTGTAAAAAGTCTCCAGATAATCTGCTGCCATCATGCCATTAATTACTCTGGTTGGAAGTGGTGAGGACTGCTTCTCCAGGGCTTGCTAAGACACTGCCCTTGCAGTCCTGTCCACAGCTGGCACTGAGGTGATGCAACACCTTTGCAAAGCCTGTTTGCAGAGAGGTGTGCTGTGTTTGTTGGGTGGTTCTGAGTACTAGGAGATAAGCAAAAGTAGATAAGGATTTATATATCTTCCTGCTAAACAATGTTTTTGTGGGCAACAGGTAAGCAGATTCTTGACTAGATGTCCTGTCCTGGTCTTTGCAGTCTGCAGGCCCTGTGCTGTGGAGTAGCTGTGGCAGGATATGGGGACTGTATGCTGGAGAACTTGGCTTCTGACGTAGCTTTAGGGCATCCCAGTGTAGATGTGAGGACTGGGCTGGATGCTGCCGCAAGGGATGGGAATGGACCCTGACACTTGCCAGCCAATTGAGTGCAGAACAGCTTCAGATACATCCATGTGACAAAACAGCTTGCCATGGTGTCAAAGACTTCTTTCTGCTGGTTGGCAACCTGACATCAAATTTCTCTTCCCCAGGACAAGACCCTCTACCATCCTGTAAGCAGCAGCTGTATGGACTGCAGTGAGAGCGACCGAAAGATCTTTATGAATAGTTGCAATCCTTCATCTCCAACACAGCAGTGGATATTTGAACACACAAACTCAACTGTCTTGGAAAAATTTAACAGAAATATTGATCTTTAAAAGACTGAGGGGGGAAAAAATATATATATATATATATATATATATTTTACAATTCTAGTTTTTACTGGGGAGGGTTACACAAAATTTTTTTAAGAATACTTTTTTTTAAACAGTTAATGAAGGTAAAAGGGAGAATCTCAGGAGAAGGTTAACTAGCAGGCCAGTCTTTATTGTGAAGATGCTGCATCCTTCTCTTCTGGGGATGGTGAAATCTTTAAAGGCTTTGCCAGAGCCAATTTTGTGCTGAGACTGGAACAGAAACTCTGTTTTTAGAGGAGTCTGAATGTGATTCAGTCTTTTTTTTTTTCCCTTTATTTTGGTTGGTTTGGGGTTGGTTTGTTGTTGTGTTTTTTTTTTTTATTGTGTTTTGGGGTTGTGGTTTTTTTTTACTGTTTTATTCCCCCCCTGGGTCTGATGTTAAATGATTCTGTTATCCAGGATTTTCTGTAGCTGCTATACCACCCACTGAAGCATTCCCACATAGGTGCTTTATCTTCCAAAGGCCATATAAGTAGAGTCTTGAACACAAGGTGTAATCCTCCAATCAAAAAGAAGAAAAGGCCATCAAAATGTAAAGTGAAATTAANCTGGTCTTTGCAGTCTGCAGGCCCTGTGCTGTGGAGTAGCTGTGGCAGGATATGGGGACTGTATGCTGGAGAACTTGGCTTCTGACGTAGCTTTAGGGCATCCCAGTACAGATGTGAGGACTGGGCTGGATGCTGCCGCAAGGGATGGGAATGGACCCTGACACTTGCCAGCCAATTGAGTGCAGAACAGCTTCAGATACATCCATGTGACAAAACAGCTTGCCATGGTGTCAAAGACTTCTTTCTGCTGGTTGGCAACCTGACATCAAATTTCTCTTCCCCAGGACAAGACCCTCTACCATCCTGTAAGCAGCAGCTGTATGGACTGCAGTGAGAGCGACCGAAAGATCTTTATGAATAGTTGCAATCCTTCATCTCCAACACAGCAGTGGATATTTGAACACACAAACTCAACTGTCTTGGAAAAATTTAACAGAAATATTGATCTTTAAAAGACTGAGGGGGGGGAAAATATATATATATATATANTCTGATGTTAAATGATTCTGTTATCCAGGATTTTCTGTAGCTGCTATACCACCCACTGAAGCATTCCCACATAGGTGCTTTATCTTCCAAAGGCCATATAAGTAGAGTCTTGAACACAAGGTGTAATCCTCCAATCAAAAAGAAGAAAAGGCCATCAAAATGTAAAGTGAAATTAATTTTTTTTTTTTGCCCTGTCCTAAAATATATTTCAAACAGGTTGAGTATTATTACTTTCCAAGTCATAGCTCTGATAAAGGAATGAGTTCTAGTGGAAGTGCAGCCAAGTGTGGGGAATATCGCTGTAGTTATTAGCGATGAGGACTCTGGGTTTCTGGTCCATTCACTTTGCAGTCAGTTTGTCACTCACTGTTGAATCTTCAAGGTGAAAGATTAGCAGAGGGGTTTTAGGTAAGTACAGTTTGTGCAGGTGAAGATTTTTAAGAACCTTTTAAATATCAGGTTCCAAATTTGCCTCTTATTCAGAATCATTGTAACGCAGACACCTCTAAGAGTTTCTCAGAGCTAAATCTACTAGATGAAGGTAACTTCCATTTTTCCTTTAGAGGTTTCAAGGCCAACTTAATTCACAGTTGGTGAGCAGATTAGTACATGATAATTAAGTCAGGGCTGAGGTGAGCCATTGGTCTTTATCCAATTGTTCAGCAATGTGTAGCTCATTGCAGTCCTGTGGTCAGTAGTGTTCCAGGCTTGTGGGAATGTGCTGTTAATCTCTCCTCTTTTCCCAGCATCCACAGCACTGTGCAGTTTACTGTCATTGGAGATCTGTTTACTTAAGCAGAGATGTGGAATCGCTGGGCCCAGTTCACTGGTACCTATGCCTTCTGTGCTCAGTTAGCAGTGCAGGGTATTACCCTTCATGGTTTGGCTGCAGGATCTGTCAGACACTGGCCCAGATTTGTCTCATCCCAGCAACTGGAGAAAGGAATGACACCAAAGGATAAATGCAGGACCACTGGTTTCAAGTCTTATCTGAAGCAAGTGTTTAAAACAAACTCAAACCCACCCTGGTTTAAAATGAAGTTGTTACAAAACCAGATTGACTATTTCAGCCAACTCAGTCTTACAGTGAGGGTAGCAGTAGCTGATAGAAGCTGTGGCTGACGGAGTGTTCTCTAAGATGCATGTGACACAACAAAACTTGCCCTTTTCTGGTAATTGCCCAGCTCCACTGACTGTCCAGCTGCTCAAGACAGGCCTGTTGTAAGAATAGATAGCGTGCAGCCAGCGCGAGGCGTGAAAGCTGAAGCACTTGTTGTAGGAGCAGGGCACCCCTCTGGGACTCTTTTTATAAGCATGGTTAATGGACCTTCCTTTCTCAGAGGGGCAGTAAGCTCTGCTCTGAGGTCTCTTTCTCTCATGGGAAGTCAAGGAGATTTTTGCCTGGTGTAAAGAAATGAGCAGGCAGGCTCCCTCTGCAGAGCTCTAGAAGTGAAAAGCCCTTTGTAGTGTTGCCAGTTATAGGATCGTTGCCTGTTTCAGATGTCTTTGAGACTATGTAGTACTGTGTTTGCCAACTGGGAGCAAGCTGGGACACAACTATCTGCCTCCCAAGCTCTCAAGTCTCATGTATTAACTATGAGGCCTGAAATCATTTTCAGGTCTCATCCTCACAGCTGAGGCCATGCCTGTCCTTTTCTGCCAGCTTACCTGGTCATGCAGTCACAAAGCAAGGGAAACAAGAGCATTGCATTAGAGCTGGGACCAGGCTTGCCAAATGTGTTAGTACCTAACCTCGTGGGAGTGAAGAAAGAAGAAAAGGTCTAGGCTTTCCTTGTGACAGTTTTGCACCAGTATTGCTGTGGAGGTGAGACCAGCATCAGAGTTGAGATCTTAGGTTCTCAGTAACTGCAAGTCTGTCATTAGGATCCCTTCTTGTTTCTGTGGCGGACAGAGGCACCTTCCAGTGCTTTGTGACTGGCTGTTGCTCTCCTTAAGTTATTAATGCTCTCATTAGTCTGTTAGTGCTGACTGTGGATCCCTGGATGGCCTGACTAGACATCTGTATGAATGTTTTAATACCTGTGAAACAAGAAGCTGTTTGTCCACGGACAGCACTCATTTTTTTTTATAGCTGGGACACAATCAGCGAGTTATATAAATGGACTGTAGGTAGTTTTGCTTGCAGCTTGCAACTTTATGTGTCTTAGAAGCTAATCCTCTCATTAGAAAACTGTTTCTGCAATGCATGGCTTGCTTTGTACTTGGGCTCACCTTGTGCAGAGAGTCCTGGCTGCTTGGCTTGCTGGATGCTTGCTTCCAAGAGAACTGCAGTAAGGAACAGGTCTTTTACCACTTAGTGATCTTAACGTGGAGAGAAAGGACAACTCCTAGCAGTTTGCACCCAAAGAGTAGATAATTATGGAGGCAATTCCTGTTTGACAATCGACCACCAGTACATGGAAACCAGAGCTTCAGTGTGAGTGGTCCTACTGGGTCCTTCTCAGTGTGGTTCATGTGATCTGTGGGATCTGGTTGTGATAAGTGCCTCACAAATTCGCTACACTTTCGACTGGCTCACTGGGCTCAGAGCTATTAATTTATTCCCATCAGTTCTACTTTCCAATACCCTAGAGGCTTTGCCGACTAACGAGAAGACTTACTATAGCCAACCATCCACTGATTGAGAAATAGAAGCTGTATTTCATCATCTGCATCTTTAATGGAGCCTTTGCTGGGCAGTCTGGTTAATTATTCCAATTACTTGCCGTTATTTGTAAGCAAGATTGCTAAAGCATGAGTGCATAGGCAAATCTTCACATCTGCATGCAAGTCAAGACTGGAGATTAAATACCAGTGATTATCTGATGCAAAAATAAATATCTTCATATTTTTCCCCCAAAAGTATTGAAACACCTCTCTCTCTCTCAGGCTGCATAAATTCTGCTGCTTTTAAGTATCAGAATCCCAGAAAACAGGGGTATCCCTGGATGTGTTTTTTGTCACATAATAATACTTTGATTTGCTCTTGAAGATGTTGTTGGTATTTACTGGTGCTAATCTCTAAGGCCTACAAACAGAGTTACTGGTTTGGGGCTCTTATGTGTGCAAGGTGTCTTTTTTCATGCCTGGGAAATTAACTTTCTTTTCCACACTGTAATAAGAGGAGTGAGCCTTACTGAAAGAGGAATACAGCATCATTAAAATAAAGATGTGCCTTTTAAAATGTAAATGTACAGCAAATGCTTAAACTTGAACCATTTCCTAGTGCCTTGCTGGACAAGAGAGAAGAAGGGAAGGGGTTGGGAGATAAGGATATAAGAGAGAGCTTGACTTGTGCAGTGTGTGTGTGTGTTTTTTAAACTGTCTAAGTGCAAAATTTGCGTGAACTACAGTAATTCAGAAGCTCCTGGGTTTCCTCTGTTCAGTGGCCATCATTAAGGACTCTGAAGGATTGTCATTCCTATTTGGAAGACTTGGACAGGATGGCAGCTCCCTCTGGGCACACTAACAACTAAAGCTAGACCAGAGGATGTCTTGGCTCACCTCATGGTGAAGGCTCATGCACTTCACCAGCATGCAAGATGCTGCAATTTATTTTCTGAGTATCCAGATCAGAAATCACAAATAGTCCCAAAGCCACATCAAAAGTGGAGCAAAAGTGCTTTCAGAAAGATGATACCTTTCATCCCTGAGAAACTTCAAAAAGGGTGTGTTCAAATCTCTAATACAGAAGTAGCAAGAAAGCAGTTTCTCAGTTCAACATTCTTCCTGCCTTTTTTTTTTTTTTTTTTTTTACAGCAGTCTATGCACAGAGCTTTGCTTTCCTCTCTTGGAGACTTCCAGTCAGCAAACTTCCCTCCTCCCTGCTGCACTGAGACATCAGTGTACTGAAAGTCAAACAGGTACCAGCAGCAACTGGCACTGCAGGAACACAGGGCACTCTATCCACTGTAGGAACATCATAGCAGCTATGCTGGCTTACAGCACTGAGGAGAGAGATCTCCTGCAAGTCATACTGTGAACAAAGGGAGAAGCTTTAGTTTTAAATTGTCTTTCGAGATATGGACAGGCACCTGAATGGTTTTGACTGGAAAGAACAGACAGCCTCTAGCAGTCAGCCTGTCATGCTTTCAATCAGAAGAGTCTTGATAAAGTTATGTCTGAAACAGTCTGGCTTTGCTAGCACAAGTAGTTCAAGCACAGCTTGCATCATTCCCATCTGCTGTGCTTCGTGTTGCTACTCACCTGTATTTCTAACCATTTTCAACAGAGGACCCTGGTGTTGCCCAAGTGGCAGTCTAGGTTTCCATTTTAATAATCATTTAGCATGCAAAGCTTCCTAAATATTGAGCAAACTCTTGCCATCATGATGAGTAGCTTGAAGTTAATGTCAGTTTGTAGGAGTAAGATTAAAAGGTCTTTCACAGGATCCATAGTGAAAGTGGAGTTGGACTGGGAATCAGAAGCACTGCATCTTGCTCCCAGTCTAGCAGTGACCTATTGCTTGACCTTAAGCAAGGGAAGTCTGTGTGCTGCCATTTCCTAGCCTGTGTAAGATTTAGCTTTAAGTGCTTTATTTGCTGAGTGTCAAGTCCGTATTTTAAAAGAAGCTGCAAATTCTCACCTGATCCAAGTGGAGAGGAAAAGAGAGATGCAAAGGGTGGAGAATGGGAAAGCAGAGCTCTGAAATTTCCATCAGCATTCAACACACAGTTGTCAATTCATTTCATATTCCTCATTAACAAGATTGATTTATTCACATTAAAAATGCAAAGTGTCACTGAAATGTAACTCCCACTCTGATTGCTCCTTTGCAGCGTCACACTTCAGCTTGGAGATCTCTGTATGAAACTAGGCAATGACAGATTATGGAGATCCTAATAAAAATCCTATCTCTGTTTATTAACTCTGCTTCTGCCAGCTGAGTATGCTCCTTTACTCACTGCATTTGAGCTTTCTCGATGCTTCTGTATGACCCAAAAGGCTCCAATGCTTCCAGCAGATGTGAGGCATTTGAGAGTTTTATATAAAGCCACTGGATCTTAAATCTACTGCTTCAACTCCAGGAGAAAAAAGAGGAAAAAAAGTCCTAATCCAAATTAGTGAGCAAGAAAATATGAACTTGAGCCACAAAGGAAGATAAAAACTTACCAAGCTAACAGAGTGAAGCGTTAGCCTGTAGGATAACAATAACAAATAGCTTTAGCCTCTAGGGTGGAGAAGGGAATTGGTTTCAAAATGCATTCTCCAGGATCTTGGTGATAAGGTCTTAAGTTTGTCTAGTCCTTGTACTGCATGCATTTATCTGTGAAACTGGATGGTGCCTCTTGAATCAGTGTATATTTATTTTGTGCATATTAGGACCAACAGCCTAATATCTGGGGGGTGGTAAAGGACTTGTAGCACTTTAATGTAGTAGCTTTCATAAATTGGGACTCATTGATAGAACACCTAGTGTTTTTAAAGTTGAATGGACTTCCTTTTATAATATATTTAAAATAAATTTTTAATGTGTTTTCTGAAAACTGTATGCAGAAATGACTCTCTTTGCCTGCTTTGCTCCAGTCATTGATTCCCTCCTCTCTGTTTAGAAGGATAAGCTTAGTTACTGGTCTGGTGGTTCCCCAGCACAGGCTTCCCACCATGTCAGGCACTGCTCTCCTCCCGCCCCCTTGGGAAACATCCTCCTCAGCTGCCCTTTGTACAAGGTAGAAGTTGCAGGGCTTGCTGCCTTCACAAAGCTTACACCTGAGTGCTGTGTTTGGGTGTATGTGGCACGTTCAGGCAGCTGAGGGTTGCAGAGCTGTGTCTGCCTGTCACTGCTGCTTCCAGAGCAACCCATCGTGCCCCAAATTGCAGCTCTGCTCCAGAGGATCTTGACACACCTCAACTTAATTAAGTTGTAACAAAGAATGGTAGGCACGAGGGGAGGAGATGTGAGGAGCAATGTAAAGAGATAAGGACAGAGCTGAAGGAGATGTGGAGGCAGCCGTGTTCATGCCTAAGGGTGTCATCCTGGAGGGACCATGACCATGGTGGATGACTTGTGCCAAGGCAGGACACCCCTGAGGGATAGTGGCTGTGGACCAGTGTGTAGGCACATTGGGAAGCACAGGGCAGCAAAGACAGCTGCACACTTGACCATGACCTCCTGCACCAAGCTGTCACCTCACTGAATGCATGGGGAAAAAACAGGAATGAACTGCAGCAAAGGTGTAGGTGTTCAACACCAAAAGCTGTTCTCAAAGTTTGTGTGTTCACTGCTGAGATGTGCATTACAACCACCTAAGCCTCTTCATGCATCTTGTCTGAGCTACCTTTTCCTGCAGTTTGGGGGAGCTTAGCATCACACAGCTTTTGTCCTGCTATGCACAGGATAAAGCTGTCACTGCCCTTTCTCTGCACAGCTGCCTTGAGAGCAGCCGCTGGTAGGTCTGTCCTATGCCTTGGTCTTCAGGGGAGGGCTTTGAACAGCTCTGTGGCCTCTTTGTGTTCCAATCTTTTGAGTGGGGAGAGCGGTCTTCCAGCCCAAGAGAAGGTAAGTTTACTGGCATTGCTCGTGGCCCTGTCCCATGCTGCTCCTGGGACCTTACGCACTTTTTACTGTCACCATTTCTTCTGGGGGCCTTCCCAATGCTTCTTTTTACTTAATTCTGTGGAGTGAAAAACTGAAAGATTGCATGTGGAGAAATCGGCACTTGTGAAGGAAAGGCTCCTTGCTGGGGGAACCTGGATAGCTGCAAGGCACGCTCCTAAGGAAAGATGGTGCCATGATTCTTGGCCACGGGCGCGTTTCCCAGGGGGAGTATGTGCCAAAAGCTGTGACAGTTTAAGCATTTTAGCAGGTTCAATATGTGCCACCCTCAAAAACTGCTGAGGAGAGTGGGAGTGTGGAGGAAAGTGCTAGGGCAGTGTTTCCATTGGACCTCAAGGTACAGAAAATGGAAATGGTCTAACTAAAGGTATAAAAAAAAAATTTTAAAAGGCTTCTTCTCAGGCAATTTTTGGTAGCACAGACCTTTTGGAGAGCAGTATTTCTGTCTCAAGAATCCTGAATGGCTCCATTAAAACAGGAAGTTCCAGATGACAGCTACCTTGCAGACTTGTTTTTAGAGGGTAGTGCTGCTCCAGCTAAGATTTACAGGCCTGTGCAGGTTCCCCTAATTTGATTAGAGGGCTGGCTTGGATGGGCAGGCTATTACAGCTTCAAAGACACTAAAGCTGCCTAGGTGCTGATGGGTTTATGAAACATTGTTTCTCACTTCATTGCAGCTCCCACAAAGAATTATTAGATCAGGTTAGTGATAGATACCTAATAAAGAATGTCTCTGTGAGGCAGTTTATTTCACAGCAGGCGAGTTCCAGACTAGCAGACTGTGAAATCTTGAGGTTCCCATGAGGATAAATATGCTGAAATAAACTGCAATTACACAAACACCTCCCTGCACCTTTTTTTTTTAAGGACTGAAAAAAGCGTCATTGTGTTAGCCTGAGCTGGAGGTACTTAGCACTGCATTAGTAAACAGGCAGTGTGGGTTGGTTGTGGTTTGGGTTTTTTCTTTTCTTTTTTTTTTTTTTTTTCCCTCTTAGCAGACGTTGCAAAGCAACTTAAAATCATTCCATTTGCATGAGATAAGAGAGTGCAGCCAAATATGAAATACAACCTGATGGGAAGTATCAACCTGTTCTGGTTTTGGTGATGCCTGTTTCCCCAGCCCCTCCTAGCCTCCCATAGAGGATTCCAGGGAGCACCTGCAGAACATCCTCCTCACAGGGACAGGAGGAAGTCCTGTCGGTTACGATCATGTTCCCTCTTATCTGCTTCCCTGTTGCCGTTCTCATCTGTCCCTGCAGTCTATGTTTTCAGCTGCCCGAATGTCGATAGTCCTGCACGGCTTTCTCAGCCTGCCATGTGATTGTTATTTGTAACGTCAAGATAAAACTAGAAAGCTTACTATCAGGAGCTCCGAGATCACTGTCAGCCTTCTGCTTTCCCTCTCCCAAAGCCAAGGGCACATCCGTATGTTTTTTTCCCAGGAGAGTATTGCTTCAGGCAGGCAGATCCCAGGCAATCTGGCCAGGAGCTTTTATAAACGGTGGTATCTTGCTACTTCAAATCTCTTTGGCTCTTTGCTCGTTGGTCGGCGGGTGAAGTCAACACTCATTTCGCCCACCCTCCCACTGGAGTGGCCGGCTCCTGGCAGCAGTGTGCCCAGGAGAGTGCACTGTGGTTCCTCAGAAGTCACACCACTCACAGACAAACGGGGAATTGCTAATTGCCAGAAGGCACCAGCCATAAAAGCTAAGACAAGAGGCAGAACTGTTAAGGAAAAGTATTAAGTCCCTGCCCTCCAGATTTATGAGACGTGTTTGCTATTGGGAGAACTGCCTGGAAAAAAAAAATACAGATTTTAGCGTTTCTCAGTCTTGCGGGGAGCGGGCAGAACAAACAGACCACAAGGTGCCTGTGTCAGTGTGTGACTGGAGGAAGCAGATCTGATGGTCGCGGGCTTTGAGGAGTCTCTTTATTGCAAAGGTATTTTGTGCGCGAGTCAGCACAGCTCATCCCGTGCTAACGCAGTTGTTCCACGTGCGGGATTGCAGACTTTGAAGTAATTTTAGTTCACAGAACCGTTTTTTAGGGTTGGAGTTTTTGGGTTGGTTTTTGGTTGTTGGTTTTGGGTTGGTGGTTTTTTTTTTTTCTTCTGTTTGTGCAGAAAGTCTTTTCTCCTGGAAGATGAAATCCTTTTCCATTTACAGTCTGCCCACGCAGCTCTGACAATAGCATATGCTGTCTGATATTGCAGAGGTCACAGCATTTCCAGAAGTAACATCTTTTCTTCACAGATCACTAGGAATTCCTTCTCCTCACCACTCCTTTTCTCACTTATTCTTTAAGTTATTTTATTTTATTTTCTCCCCAAAGATGAAAGAAATGCAAAATTGCAAATGAGATTGCTTTGGAAAATATTTTCCCAAGTCTAATCTTTTCACTATCACCACCTTATAATTAGGAAGAAGAAGAAAAGTCTTCAATGATATTTCATCCAGGGACTCCTGTATGAGACCAGGAGTCCTGATCTTGGCTGATGTAGCCAGGAAGATGCATACGTGGAGTATGTCGATGTGACTTTTAAGAGCCTGGGCGAGCGCTGCAGCTCTCAGCTGTTATTCGAGCAGTGCCGGTTGGGCTTTGGTCGGAGAAACCCGAGTTAGGAGCCCGCGGCAGAGGCGGGCGAGCGCCGCGGCGGGAGCCTTGTGCTGCGCTAGGCGGGTGCCTGGTTTGCAGTCGGAGCCCGGGGCCCGGGGCTCGGGGCTCGCTCCCCACGTCCTCCTGGTGGGATAAGGCCGTGCGGCCGCTCCGGGGCAGAGAAAGCCGCCGTGTTTTCCCAGCCTCTTCAAGGGCAGAGTGGCGGCGAGCGGCCGGGCGGCGAAGGAACGGCCGTCAGGGACATCTGCAGGGAAGGCAAGCCCGCGTCTCCGGCCGCTCCGTCAAACGGCATGGCAGGGGAGGGGGCACTGCGGTGCCCTGGCAACGGCGCGCGGCCTCCCGCACCTCTCTGCCGGCGACCTTCCGGCTACCGGGCGAACGCGGAGGCGGGCCGGGGCCGAGCGGCTGCTAGAGACAGGCAGCGCCTCTAACCAATACACGCACGGAGCGGCGGCACCGCGCCCCGCCCCTCGGGCCCCACCGCCCAACCAGCGCCCCGCCTGCTAGGCGGGAGGGGCGGGATTTCCGCTGCCGGGGAGGCGGTTTTGTGTGTGTGTGTGTGTGTGTGTGTGTGAGAGAGAGAGAGAGAGAGACAGAGCAGTGCATGCGGGGTCCCGGCTCCCCCGCGAGTGGCGGTGCTTGGGGGGCCCGGGCCGGCGTCCGCGGCCACCGGTGAGGGGTGGCGGCGGGCGGCCCTCCCGGCAGCGCGACCCTTTACGCCGGCGCTGAGGGGAATCCCCGCCGTGAGGGGACCCCTGTGAGACTGGGGGGGCCCCCGCGGGGGCGGCAGGGTCCCCCCGAGGGTGCGGGGTGGCGCGGCGGCGGCGGCGACAGTGGCAGTGGCAGTTTCCGCGGTTCTCGGCTCCCCGCGCACGGTGAGGGGCGGGCAGGTGGGCGATGAATGGTTTCAGCACCGAGGAGGACAGCCGGGATGGGCCTCCCGCAGCCCCCTTTTATGGCCAGAGCTGCTGCCTCATCGACGACGGGGACCGCTGTGTGCGCCCCGCCGGCAACGCGTCCTTCAGCAAGAGGATCCAGAAGAGCATCTCACAGAAGAAGCTGAAGCTGGACATCGACAAAAGTGTGAGTCGCGGCCTCCGCCGGTCTTGCCCGCCGCCGAGCCCACCCGAGAAGCCGGCCGGGCGCGCCTTGCCGTCCCCAGCCCGGCACCGCACTGCGGTCCCTCCCGGGGAGGCCGCGCTCCCGGCGCCGCGGGCGGGCAGGCAGCGGAAAGTTGTTCCTCCACCGGCAAGTTGAGCTTTGTGGCTGCCCTTGAAGGGTTCACTGAACCCTTGCGGGCTATAAGGAGAAAGGGTGCGAGAGGCGATGGTTTGTGTCGCCAGCTCGGTTCCTCTGAACCGCGTTTTGCCATCCTCAGCGTTACTACGCTACGGTAGGAGAAGAACATGCTGGGTAGAGATGCGGCTTTTCCTCACGGCACTGATAATCCGCTGAGGCGTGATGAAGCAGCACTAAAGCGGTGTGTTTTGGAGGAGAGCTCTCGTGCTGTGGGAAGCAGATGATGTTCAGGGGGAGCAACGGAGCGAGTTGTCTTTGCTTTAGTGGCGATTGTGCTATTTTAATTTCACTTTCGTATTGTGCAGACCGTAGGTGAAAGCGACGGCAGGATCCCTGTTGCAGTGAGACGCCACTGGCGTTACTTTTTGAATTAGTGAGGATCTGTGTTGCAGTGAAGGAGATCACCGTTGTGTCTAAAGGGAAGGGCGAGGTGTGTCACCTCTTAGCAGGGCACTCGTGTGCCTGCTTGCTGGTCGGTACAGAACAGCCCCATTTGCTGCTGACCGCTTAATGACATCAGGTGACAGCTGTCAAGTCTAGATAGAAACGGGTCGTTTGTCGAGTAGAGAAAGAGGTAGAGGGGAGGCAGCCCGTCAAGGTGACAGATTACAGAAGGAGTTTCTCAGAAGTGACTTCATTATCTGATCTTTGACGATTAATACCAAAAAAAAACCCCAACAAGATGAAGTTTTGAGATGATCTTTTTGGCAGCTTCCTCAGTTAGTTAGGTTGGTCCCTTTTGCACAGCTGAAATACATCATGTCACAGGAAGAGAGTGACTCAATTTGAAATATAATCTTACTCTCAAAAAATGGAGTGTTTCTCCTGGTTGTAGTCCTCAGCAGATTTGTCTACCGCTGTAGAGATTTCTTTCATTGTAGAGATGATTCTTTGTTGACAGATGTAAGGCTTTAGAAATAAAAGGGGGAAATCAGACCAATGAACGCAAAGTGAAGGAAAAACATGAAGTGGGCTGCATAAAGAGATTCTGTTACAGACACCAAATAATTTTAATCACTTGCTTGTATATATGCTAACTCTAGTGGGATACTGCTTGTTCAAAAGGGGATTCCGTGGCAGGATAAAGCAACAGGAAAGAGCCATGTTTTGGTTTGCTTTGCTTATTTTAATTGAGGTAATTTACCAACTTTGATTTGATTTAGACTTTTAAACACTTGCATTAGTAATCTTCTAATATTCTGTAGTACACAAACCAGAAAGTTCACAAGAGTGCAGCAGAATAGTATTTTTCTTAGTAGTTACCTGTTAGTAAGTCCCGAAGCAAATGCCCTTCCTCCAGACAATTACATTTTTTTTCCTGATGTATGACTGCAGCCATAAAAAAGAAATATATTATCAGCAGAGGTTCAGGTTCAGCTGGAGCTCTCAAGTCCTTCATTTTCCTTGCCTTTAGTCTTTGTAATGTAAATTATCTCTAACTCCACAGTACGGTATCAGGCCTGGGGTTTAAGATTAGAAATTCCTTAATGTCATGAGGGAGTCAGTCATGCCAGTCATGAGGGATGCACGCTGATACTGGTGTCTAAGTGGCTGCCGTTGACTGCTGCTTCTACAGCACCTGTTTTACAGATTGCTTTCTCACCACTTCTGGCTTTTAGGTGAGACATCTGTACATTTGTGATTTTCACAAGAACTTCATTCAAAGTGTCCGAAACAAAAGAAAGAGGAAGACGAGTGATGATGGAGGTGACTCTCCTGAGCACGAAACGGATGTCCCGGAGGTTAGTAGGTGCCGAGTGGGTGTAGGTTGTTTCACCAATTTTGAGAATGTTGCAGTTTCACTTGGATGTTTTAATGCATCAGAAAAATATTTACATTTTACATTGCAGTGCCACTGAAACTGCTCAGAGGGTTGCTCTCACTTCGCAGGAAGACTATTTCTTTTTCTGAGGTGTAATAATCTTCATTTTCTTCTTCATTCCTGCATGAGTTCTTTGCCCATAGAAAATTTTACACTTTACCTAGAAAGAACTATATTGGGGTAACAATTTAATGTATGTGCTGCTTCCAGAGACTCGTGAAAACAATATTTGATGCTAACTCTTTTTCAATAAAAATAAGATTTTTTTTTTTTTTAAAGTAAAAATAATTTTGATAGTGCCAGAGTTCACAATATGGTTCTTCATTACTTACCATGCATCATTTTGCAAATACAGCAGAGAATTCAGTAGGTCACTCTCTGTCCCAATAGATCACTCTCTATCTGTTTGGATATTTGATATCCAGGGATATTAAGCTTCTCCAGACCTTTACGTAGATGGTATTTTTGGAGCTATTTAAAACTACCTTCCAACAATTCATGACCTCTTTTTATTTTCAGGCAATAGGCCTGAGGGAGGTTTTTCTGTGTTACAGGGCTCTAGAATAATCTCCTCTCTGTGCCATTGTGTGCTGTATTTGCTTTGGTGATGTTTCTGGTACTGTTGACATTGCAAAAAGTTGTGCAGAGATGATATTCGTGGAGGAGCTGAGTTCTGGCCACGTCAGCAGAGCCCTCTGCTGGAAATGCCACCCCTGTTGGCAAAAAGCATTTTATTTCTGGGAAAAAACAAACAAACCAGCAAGAATCATTTTGTTAGCAGAACTGTGGTGTCTTCCTGCATGGAGGTGTGAAAGAGTAAAAAGTTTTCAATTTTTGGGGTTCAGGGTACATCATCTTCTGTCGTAGCTGTGTTTGCCGTCTACAAGGTTCTCTTTCAGGACTGCTTTACATTAGTTGCCAGGTGGAGACCCAGCTACCATCTAGTTGATGCTGTAGAGCATACAGGATACTTGGTGGTTAAAAACTGAGGGATGCACTTCACCTAACTGAACAGGGAGCTCTGCAGCTTGTCATGCTTGATGTCATTTTCTTCTTGATTTTCAGCAGATTCCTTTTGTCTTTGAAGCCTGGCATTTCCCATATGATCTTCATCTTCCTTCCTGTACTCTCCTCCCTACACCCCTTGCTTTTAAACTGTGCACTTCTCATTTAAGTATCTGAATTTCATTTCTTCTCTGTACTCTGTTCTATGTCAGAAGCCATTTGTTCAGTGCCTGCTAAATTGATATTTCATGTGTGAGCTTTTTAAACCTTTTGGGAACAAAAGGTTCCCCTTTGCTTAGAGGTTGCAGAGGTATAATTGAGAGCAGAAATTGGCCAGCAATTCTGTTGACAGCATGCGAACCAGAACAAAATTTTCTCTTTCCCTGGGGCTATTTTGGTCCTTTAGCATTAAAAACCACAAAATAGACTTAGATTTGTCAGTAAGACAAACCGATGTGGTGCTGAATGCAGGCAAAGAGCAGTCCTGTAGAGGAAGAAATAGTTATTTTTAGATGACTCTGCTCTTCTGCCTAATAGAAGCTCAAGGTAGTGTTCATCCTGTCTTCTCTGCATCACTTCCAGGTTGACTTGTTCCAGCTCCAAGTGAACACTCTGCGACGCTACAAGAGACATTACAAGTTGCAGACTAGGCCTGGACTCAACAAGGCTCAGCTAGCAGAAGTAAGTGACAACAAAGATAGTCTCATCTCTGTTATTAAAAAGGTTTTTATCTCCTCTGCTGAAGTGCACATTGCTTGGGACGCTGAGACCTGTCAGGACTCTCTTTCTAGCAGGTACCACACGTGCTGCAAAAGGTTTCAGGAGATGATGCCAAGAGGAAGCTTCTTGCTTGCTTTCACCTGAGACAGTTGTGGAAGACAGGGAAGCTGCCTCTTGCAAGCATGTTTCAGTAACTGCCTTTACTTCAGTTCCCTCCTTGTTCACCGTCACAATCTGTTACCTTTAGGGAGCAGAAACAGAACCTGGTTTCCCATGGCCTGAGTGTAAGCTGAAGATGTCTGTTCCACTGAAACTCACACTTACACACAGCTAGTCACCTTAAGTGCCCCTGTTAGTTTTTCTTTCCTTACTTCAGCTGGCTGGAATTGCTTATTATTAAAGGCAGAATCATTGACTAGAACTTCAGATTCCTTGTTTCCCTCCTTTGTTCTGATGTCTTGTTATTCTGTATTAAGTCAATGAAAGCCTGTTTCCTTAAGGGCCTCCAATACTGCTTTCTCACCATATGGGGTACTTGTCAAGAACTCTCTATCTCTTTGTTATTTGGGCTAGTTCTGCTTGTTGTGCATCTGCTCTGCTTTCTTTCCTGGCTTGATCTGAAGGCATTTTGTGGGAAAAGTCTTCTCTAAACTTGAAAAAACTGTAGCAGTTACTGAACAGTAACGAGGTTGATTTTGTAAGCTGAGACTTTCACAACTGTCTGCCCAAAACCTCTCTGTTCTGCTTTTGCTTTAAAGAACAAAAACTGGCAGACCAACAAAGACAGCAAGACGCCGTTTTGCTGTCTTTGAAAGTCAAATAGGGAATAAAAATACAGAGTCTAGAGCATGTGTAGTGTAGTGCATGTAAGAGTGTGTTGAAGCAAGCAGGGTGGGTGTATGTCCTCATTAGTAGTTCTGATTTCTCATGTTCTAACTTACTGGTTCATAGTCTCTCAGCTACCTGCTGCCATGAAGGACTTAGACAATTTGCCATGAATGTCCCCAGGAGGAAAACAAACAAACAAAAAACTACTATACAAGCAGAAAATAAAGGGAGCCTAACTTAAAGTTGTCACACACTTCCCAGATTTCCTGTGAAGTCTGAGCAGCTTTGACCCTACGCTGGATCCTCGTCCAGCTCCCATGCTTGAATCACTGCTGCCTGAGGCTCTTAGACTCCTGCTGCTACCCCACCGTAAGGAAAACTCAAACTTCCATAAATCTTCTTGGAGTGACTTGTTGCTGAGCCTGCATCAAAATCCAGTTCTAGAGCTGTGTTTAGTACCAAAAAAAGGACTTCTCTTCCATTGGAGAAGCAGATCTCATCCAGCTCCAAGATGTTTTCTACGTTCTGAGGAATAAGCAGCTAATGGTTCAGGGCTTATGCTAGTGTCAGAGAGGGGTAGCCCTAACCAAATCCTGATCTCCCCACTGCAAATCCTCTGCTGTTCCTTTCAGTGAAAGCTTACTCAGGGCATTTTCCTCTGGGCTCTAAAACTTTGCTACATCTGGTTCACCCAGCAGAGTGTTTATTTCTGACACTCTCCTTTAAAACACTGAGATGCAGGAAAAAGTTGCTCTCCAAATAATCTCGGCATGAAATGTGTCGCTTAGGAGAGGCTCCGCTGCTTTGGCAGGAGGATGTTCTGGCTTCCAAATTCTGCTTGTAGGTTGGCTGCAAATACTGCTGACACAGCAAGGCTCTGCTGTGTTCAGACACACATTCCAGCTGTAAAGAGAGAGAGGTAAATGAGGACTGACAGTTTGAATTGGTGCATGTTTGACTAAAAGTCCATTACGCTCAGTGGCCGTAGATCGTTCTGGGGAAGTGAAGAGAATCCCTGTGCTGATTATTCCTACTTTTTAATTTGAGGATTTCCTGTCTCTTTGCTTGTTGTCCTTCTAGACTGTCAGTCGTCACTTCAGGAATATTCCTGTGAACGAGAAGGAGACGCTTGCATATTTCATCTACATGGTAAAGAACAACAAGAGCAGGCTGGACCAGAAATCAGAAGGCAGCAAGCAACTAGAATGAAGATTAACAGGACTTGGAATAAGAGAGACCTTGAAGGAACAGACGGTATCATGTGTTTTAGGTATATAAAAAACTGTTGAAGTATATCGTACTTTTTTTAATGCAGTAGGTCTGGATGACAGAAAAAAAAAAATACACAGACATTCTTACCAGGAGTACCTGCAAACATGTGCCCAGCATGTTTCTGAAGACTTCTTCCCCTCATTTCAGAGTTGCTTTGAAATAAAGAAATGAGGATAATGAGGAAACCAAGTAAAACCTGTAGGACTGTGGAGTTTGTCGGCTCAGTGTTTTAAACCATTTCTGGAAATCTGTATCTCAGTGCAATTCAGATCACAGATGGAATTTTTCCACTGAATTCAGACTGCACCCCCAGCCACCATGCAGTTTGGCCTGGCACAGGACTGGAATAGCGGCAGAGATAAAATCCAGTATCAAGCTGCACGGGTCAGAAGTTTGTCTGAAGCTTGCTCCCCACCTACACTTGTTCTGTCTTGCCTTGAGTCAGTGCTTCAAGTCCCAAACTTCTACAAATGCTCCAGCTCACCAAATTTACTCCAGTGAACACTACTTGACTAGTCTGAAATTGATGACTTTTTAAAAACATTTTTCCTCCCACTCCCTTCTGATGTGGACACCAAACAACTCTCTGCAATCTCTTTTTCTAATTTCTTTTATTTAAGAACTCACTAATTAATTCTCTGTAAGCATTTGAAACCTCCTGCGTTTCCTCAGAATGTGATATTAAGGCAAGTACAGCTGCTTTGCTGGCTTCGATCATGTTGGTAGAACTGCTTGTTTGATTCACTTACATGTATTTCCCTTGTATTCAGGGCTCAGTGATGGCAGATGACACAGTGGCTTCAGACATCTGCCTCAATCTCTGTGTCACATCAGGTACCGGTCACAAGTGACAGGAAGTTTATGCTGAAGCTTTTCTTTAGCAGCTATCTGCTGCATGGATTAGTGGGCTTGTCTCCATTTGGTATAACGCATACTTTGCTAAGGGGTGCAGCACTATAACTGGGGTAATGAACTGACTGGAGCATGATGCATTTCATCTGTGTTTGCAGTGGGCACACAGGACTGAAGCACTTGCCTTTGGTGAGCATTCTGTGTTCTTCCCTAGCAGCTGTGTGAGCGAAGGGTGGTATACTGGTGCTCTGCAACTGGGCACTGTAGGAGGAGATTGCTCTGACTTTGTTATTTAAAGCCAAGGTGTCCTTACAAATAACACAGTGGTTATTTTGGCAAAAGGAGCTTATGAAAGTGCTGGTCGTGACTGACTGTTCTCCAGTGACCTCAAATTCTGTTCAGGGGGATCTCATCACTTAAAGCACCACTCTTGTTTCTTTGCTGTCCTAACCAGTGTCTCCATTCTATTTCAAGATGCCAAGACTCCACATAGAGAGTATATTCTCAACAAGCCTTAAGCAATGAACTAAACAGCAGAAAACTTTGGCTAGCATTTTGTCAATAGCAGGTTTTAATATTCCAAAACTGGACGAAGCTTTATTGAAGAGCTAAATACACAGGTCACAATCCCAGCTTAATACTGCATTGTGTTTTGTAAGGCATGAAGGGCTCACAAAGTGAAGCTCTTGTTGAAGCTCTCCCAGGGTTTCTTTAAAAATCAAATCACAATTCAAAGCAAGTTCTTCACATCAGCTCCGGAGTGCTTGCTGATACTCCAGAAACCATGTTCAACAAACTTCACTGTGTCTAAGTCTTGTGTCATAGGCAGAATTACTCTGTTATGGTATACATCCCATTTGTGAAGTTTTGGGGAGTGTGACTGTTTCAGCATTTCCTTGTTCGATTCAGTATGGATTTTAAGAACATGAGACCAGAGAGAGGTTCGAGGACTGAGGAGAGAATTGTCTTGTGTCAGTATTTCATGAATGTTTTAAAATGTCCTGATTCTGCTGCTCCTTTCCTTATTGGAGGGGTAGAGTAATTCCCACATCAGTCAAGGTGATCTGGCTTCTCTCATTCAGGACAGACAGCTAAAAGGGTACATTCTCTGACTGCATGTTGATCTTCAAAGGGCTCATGTAATCAGAGGATATTGTCAAGGGAAAATGAGTTTCTGAGTTAAGAGGGTTATGCCTCATTGTAACTTCTAGACCAAAACTGTAAAACTGTAGTTTGTTTGGGATTTATTTTTATTGTCATTGTATTTAGTTTTATTTCTAAGAGTAAATAAATCTGTTGGGGTGTTTTAGCAGCCAGCAGCAAAACGATTCTTTTCAAGGAATTATGGTGGCAGGTTCCATCTGTTCAGGTGTATTCACTGGAATGCTTTTGTGCAGAGGTGGTATCCAGGAAATTTTGGGGTTTGGTTTTTTCTTTTTTTCTTTTTTTCTTTTTTTTTTTTCTTTTCTTTTTTTTTTCTGAAAATAGTGAATGGATGTGGAATGTGATCCTTGTTGGTTTCACTCTTGAAGCAATTATACTTTTTTGAAGAAAATGATGAAGAGATGATGATGATGATGATGATGATGAAGAGATGTTTACCAGCCATTAGCAGTTGTTTATAAGGTGGAAAGCTTGGAGGCAAGACACCAAAGAAATAGAAGAATCTTTGGCTGTCAGACCCCATGGCCTTATAAACCCTTGCAAATGCCTTATTACCTTGCTAGAGCAAAATGCCTTGAGCAAAAGAAAGCTGATGTCTTGTTGGAAGGGTCAGCCCCTCGCTGGCTGCCATGCTATAGACTGAAACCACACGTCAATTCAGTAGCAATATCCATGTTCAGGGTGCCTGTGATTCTTGAAAAGCATTTAGTGTCTAATAACCAGAAAACGCAACAATGCAATTGTCCTTCTGTATGATACCGTATTCTGTCTGTTTGATTCCTTATGCTGCATGCCAATTAAAACAAACAAAACCCCACAAAACAAAAAGGACTTTTCCAACTTCTCATTTTAAACTTCAAACTAAATGTGTTTGAACCTCACACTTGTGAAGCCATGAGGTGGGACATTTTCTCAGCACTTTTAGGTGGGACTTGTTGGAAAGGTGGAAGACCCAAATCACTTTGGCCGGTATGAGAAGATGATTATATTTTTTTTTTTTTTCCCTTTTACATTTTGCTTTTCACAGATGGGCCTTAAATTCTGTCTAGCTTTGAACTGTGGAGCACAAGCCTTGGGGGCATGGAGGATGGTCAGATATCATCTTCCATTTGTAAATAGTGGAAGCTTATTTCTTACAAGCCTGCATAGGTGACATTCACCCTGGGGCAGAGGAATCCTCTTTGAAGCCCTCCAGCCATTATAGAGCCTAACTCAGTTACGTAGCTTAATTTAATTGCCACTGAAGAGTTGCATTAACTTCATTAGACTTCTGACTAGATCCAAAGCCATTAGTATGAAATCCAAATAATGTGGGAACATCTCTTCCAGACTTAATTTCATCATGTGTGCTGACCCTCTGTTCACTTTAAAGGGAGAAGGAGAAATCATTGCTGGTGGTTACCAGCTTGAGCTCAGCTCAAGAGAGGTGGAAGCATGTGAAGACTTGAGTTGGTGGCAATTTGATGGCTGGAAAGTGCAAATATATCAAAGGAGGGTGTGTTAAGAGTGCAGGGGTGTAACATTTCTGCACCTCAAAGAGTGGTGTGTATCAACCTGAAGTAAACAGGTGCATTAAGTGCTAATGTTTCTTTTGCCAGGCACTTTAGATGCTCAGCCTGAGAAGAGCAGAGTGGGCCGGTTTGTACCACTTGCCCCCAGTACTCTGGTGTCCCAGTTTTCCTTAGAAATGTGGCTGTAAACCACTGGATACCCTGGTGTGCAAGACTTGACCAAAACATGCCAAGTCTGCCATTTAAAATTAGTCTTAAGTGCGAGCTGGATTCAGAGAGGCTTTGAAAACAAGTCCACAGTAAGTGTGAGTTTTCAAGTGGGTCATGATGGCACAGAGAAGACAAAACAGGATGTGGCCCACAGAGAGACTGAACAAATCAGGCTTCCACAGTCAGCAGTGTGGAGGAAGATTTGTTCTGTGTTAGCTCTTGTAATGGATGTTTTATGAGAGGGGAGGAAGGGGGGGAGCTGTGCACTTTACATCTTTTGGTTGAGCCAAATGTAAATACCAATGGGAGATCTTCAGCAGTAACTGCAGTTGGAGGGGAGAGAAATGATCTACTGAGGGACTGTTTATGTAAGTTCACAGATCGTTATACTTCCCTAGAGCACTAGAGTCACTTTGCAAGAGTGGTAGTGCAAGGTAGCCTCCCATACAGAAGGAGTCCTTGTACAGCCCAGAATATTGACTGAAGAGTCCCAAAGGTGAAGGAATGTTACTGATGCCTCACTCCTCTTGTTGCTGATACTCTTTAGCCATCTCTGGCTTGTGGAGTTAGGGAGTTTTCATTTCCCACTTTCAAAGTGCAAATGAACTGTTAGGATGTAAGAATTTCCTTGCACTTTTCACAGCTATCCCTGGTTTTGCAGTTTTGACTTGCCTGTGAACACATCTGTTTGGAATGAATTGAATGGATGAAGAGAGTGTGTGGGGAGGTGTCCTGCCTTAAACCTGAACTTCCTGTGCAAGCAACTCTGCAGACCATCCTGCACATCAGCAGGCTCCAGGAGCCTCTTAGCTGAGCCTGAGCAGGGCTGGGTTTACTCCTGTCCTAGCTGCAGCTCTGTTCTAGAGTGCAGGGAATGGGAATGGCAGGTAACTTGTGGAATGGCTTGGAGTCTTTCAGCGGGCTTACTGGGAGAGAAAAACTGTGTTCCCTCTTCTGTTTCTGGCCTCCATGTGTTGTGCTGATCCTATGCCAAATGTTTTGGACACCTTGTATTTTTAACTGTGTAATATAGCTGTGTATTGTTAAAGCAACTTAGTAACTTATAGCAAAAACTGTAGAACTCATTTCTCTGAGGTGTAGGAAATGTCCTGCTTCCACTGTGTATGAGACTTTAACTCTGTACTGTCTGACAAAGATGAAAAGCTGAGTTTCACTTTAATAAATGATCTATCGAGCAACAAAGCCTACACTCCCTTTATTTGCTTCTCTGCCCTTAGCACTTTTAGCTCCAGAGCTAATGGAATTCTGTTTTGCATGGACTTTCTGTGCCAGGCTTCTCTGATTCACTGTCATTTCCCACCCACCTCCCCAGGGCTGGAGATGCTGCAGCCACGGGGCGGAGAATGGCACTGCCGATGGGGATGTGTCAAGCCTGAAGCAGAGAAGTCAGGTGATGGGATGTTTTGTGACAAACTCATGTGGGTTGTACAGATGCAAATCATGGAGTCTTGAATGTGACAAAAAGATGACTCATATTAATACAAGTGGAGGTTGTTGGAGAGCCACCTGACCTTGCATTTGGGGAGCGTCAGGCTTTTCGGTGATGAGGGGGTTTTAATTTCTCACACAGACTGTATCATGGACAGTCAGCTGAGTGCAGCATCTCATCTGATTCACATTTCCTAGTGAAACTGCTTTGTGTCTAGTTCAGCCTTGTGCTTCTGCTCCCTTCTCAAGCACACCCTTGGCCATGTTTCCTGCATGGCTTCTGGTGCCTGTTGTCCAGAGTCAAAGCTGCATGCCCAGCTGGCAAGCTGGATGCTGCTCCAGAGTGATGCTGACATGCAGCATCCCAGTGTTCAGTTAAGCTGCAAAACCCTTTCCACGTGGTGCTTGCTTTAACTTCTTTCCCCACGTTTCTGTTCCTCCTGACCATCAGCCTTACAGGCAGAGATGGCTCACTTGTTTTTTGCTGAAGTGAGAAAACTGAGGCTTGAATACATGTTCTGAACCCTGTCATGGCATCTCCTAGGGCTCTGCAGTCACTGTCTGAGGCATGCTTTAGCCTGGATTTCTAACCAGAAGAGAAGTTATAGTGTAGCTTTTCAGACACTTGGGCCTGTACAGAGGAGGCTGATAGGATGTTGAGAGCTTTACACTAAAAATGCCTGACTTGAATTTATCACTGTCAAAGTCAATCACACTGTTGATGTGCAGTGAAGATTTGCACAGATCATTTTTCCTGAAACAATCCCACACCATCTGTATCCTTATTCCTTGGTGTTGTCCTACAACCAAGTGACTTGTCTCTTCAGTTCATGGCAACAGCTAAAATGCTTTCTGGGAGTAGAGTGTCATCTTGTGTGGCTGCTGCATGGAGACTTCCAGCCATACAAAATGTGTCTATACTGCCAGTGATGCAGGAGACACTTCCCTCCTGCCCTACACCCCCAGCTTTTGGTAGCAAGGAGGTAGGTAGGGACTGCAGAGAAGATATCAGAACTGACTATATTGGTTCTTCACTCTGCTGTGAGAAACAATCCACAATCAGTAGCTGTGTTTGATTCATGTTCTCTCAGCTGGCCTCGATGTCTTGGATTGCTGGGGGAGACTGAGCTGGTGTGTCAGAAACAGATCCATGTCCTCGATGCCTGCATTTGTGGACATGTCTGAAGGTTTTTGTGATGTATCAGGATCTTCTTGTGCAAGGCAGCATGTTGGCATGCTGCAAGAGTGTTGTCCCTCTCCCAGGGAGCTCTCGCTTGAAAGTAAGAGCAGAGGTGATACAGGAGGGTGCCACCAAAGAAGGAGCAAGTGTGGATCACTTTACAGGGCATCACCTCTGTGTGTTGTCAAGCTTCTAGGAGGTATCAGATGTGTTCGGGAGAGAACAAGGGCAGCATGGCCCTGTGGAAGGGGAAAAGCTATGTCATTTGTGTTCCCAAATTGGTGAGCAGGCTCTTCTGCCAACACTGCAGGGAAGTGTCCTGCCCAGGAGGGAGAGGCAGAGGGGCTGAAGGAGAACAGCTGTATGCAGCAACTTGTTGTGCAAGTGCTGGTTTTATTACCAGAGAATGCCCTGGAAACTCCAGGGATAGAAATCAGCTCTGCTAGTTAACCTCTGATTTGCTCGGAGTAATAAATAACGCTGCTTAGTCTGGTGTTTGCTTCATGCCGAGAAACCAACAGAAGAGTTCAAGCTCAAACCCAGCGAGGAGTCCAGCTCGGTCTTTTTAATGTAGTCACGCTGAGAAACCAAGCAATCAGCAGATCGAGCTGATGGCCCTGGCGCGCACAGCCCTCTGCGGGCTCCCTGCTGCCATGCGAGGGCAGTGTTCGCTCAGCAACCCGCATCGTGGTGCTCCGCAGCTGCACCTCGCAACCCAAGGCGGCTGGAGCGGGACCGGAGCCACTTTCCTGTCCCAAAGATGCCTTCTCGGGTAGGAGCTGGCTGTCCTTGTCAGATACCGGAGCCGGGATTATGCTACAGCGGGATGTGGAGATCGTAAAACTGGTTTGTTTGGGCTTAGTTTTGGGTTTTTTTCCCCGGTTGGACATTGAAATTGAACACGTCCGATTCCCTGCGTGAGACGTCCCGCGACCGCCTCGCAGCGCTGATGGAAACCAGGCTTCACCTCCCTTCTCCCCAGCCGAAAGGGCAGCACGGAGCACTGGGGAAAGATGTGAATGTGGATTTAATGATTTTGTTTTTCCGTGCTTGAGAAGGCTGCATGTACAAGGCAGAGCTTTAGGGCTTGCTTTGCTTTTTTCCTGTTCTTTCCTACTCCCCCTATATCCAGTACAGGATGACTGTATGGCTCTGCTAGCACTCAGTGTCCCTCTGCCAGGAGCTGGAGCTGACTCCACATCTCTTATCCTTATAGGCAGCGTTGGCTTCTTCCCTAAGTATCTCAAAGCCCCCTAAAGTATTTTGACTTTACTGTTTCAGGAATTTTCTCCAAGATCTATTCCCTTTACCTGTTGTGGGAAGTAGTCCATACTCACTGAGGCATCCTCAGCAGGGAGCACCAAGGCACCTGTGGCGAAGAGCAGAGACTTTGAGACGGGGCAGAGAGTGGTGTCAGGTAACTGAGGTGGCTCCACAACATTTCCTACCTCATATATGGCCTGCCAGGAACTAGAAATCACAGTAACAGACACCACAGTAGCAAGCTCACTAACCCAGGCTGTGGTCACAAAGCAGAAAGGAGGCCCCAAGAGCAAGATGTGTCTGAGCCCTGCATATGTCTCTTTCTGGTCTTGCTGCCTGTGTTGGCAAGTCCATCCTGAGGAAAGGTGGTGGGTCCTGGAACCAGCTCATTCATAGCTCTGTTTGGTGTCAAAGGTTTTCACCAGCTCCTGTGCCTGTTGAGCAGATGACAGGCCAGCAGCTACAGTCTGGCAGGCAGCCCTGAGCAATCTGATCTCCTGTTTGGTGCCTTGCTGTCCAAATTGCAGGCCCCTCATTGGGCTAGGATGGGAAAGGTAAGAGCCACATCCAGCCTCTCGTTATGGAGATGAGGGGGAAATAGCACCTCCCCAGCTCTGCCCAGCCACAGAGGGCAGCAGCATCCCTGTAGGGGTCCTGAAATAGGACTGTTCAGCTCTTCTCTGTCCAGCCTGCCTTGGAAGGATATTTGTACCCTACAGGTTGATGTTGTTATTGTTCCATACCCACCTTCCCAACAGAACCAGGTTGTTTATTTTTTTTACTGGAATTTCCACTGGTTTGCTGGCCATAACCTCTGATCTTCATGTAAGAAGCAGAGCCATTGGTGCACTGCTGGTGGTCTTGACCCACCTCACTCGTCTGTGTCTCTGTTTTCCCAGGGGTCAAAAGCTGGTTGAAAGTTCTTCATTAATGCAGTGATATCACTGGGTACCCATTCTTATTAGAAAAGCACAGACTACAGTGCCAAGGAGCTCACCAGGCTATTCCTTGTCCTCCTCCCTTTTCCTGATGTTGTTTTCCCCACTCTTCCCTGCTGCTCTTCTGCTCTGAGTCCTTCATGCATTCCTCAAAGGAGACCAGCAAAGGTATCTCCACAAAAGCCTTCCCACCTCTTTGTGCCATGTTCCTAGAAATAGGTGTTTAAAAGGGTGTTGGCTGTGGAACTGTGTGGGTTTAGCCCTGAGGATCTGGCTTGATGCCTGGATGGGCGACTTGCTGAACACAGCAGCCCAGGCTTGAGTTTGAGTCAAGCTGATGAGCTTCAGTGTAATGCCTGCTCTTCCACTCTCTGTCATGCACTGGACCAAAGCAGTGGAAGCTGAACAGTGAAGGTGAGCAGAGGATGGATTTTCAGGGTTGACACAAGCTTTGTGCACTAGCTCGGACTTGTAACTCCTTCCAGCTTCAGTTTGGGAAGGAGCTCCTGGCTGAGGCAATTAAACCAGCCTGCTATAGCCCCCATGTCCCCCCTAGCTGCTCCTGCAGGTCAGTTACAGGCCATGAGAATTCTGTCAAGGTAGCTGCAGTCTAAGGAACAAAAAAAAATCCCCTTTCCTCTCAGTTCCTCACCTTTCAGCCACTAGTGATGCCATAAATTCCCCTACTTCTCTGGTTACTGTAAAGTCATTCAGGGTGGTCAGGACCTGAATTCCTCACACAAAAGAACAAGCAGGGGAAAAGGCAACTTTGCAAATAAGGACCTTCCCTGCCTCAGATCCAGCACAAGGAACCAGTGAGGCTCCAAGAGTGTGCTCTTGCCATGCAGTCCCTCAGCTCAAGCTTGTCTGGTAACTGCCTGCCTTGCTCTCCTCTCACCAGTAAGTATCCTTCTCCCAGCCTGCACTTCCCGTTTGTGCTCCAGCAGATCCATCTGGCTACTCGGCCCCTCAGTTCTGCAGGCTCCTGGGGCTGCTGCAGATCCAGGTTTGCTGTTGCAAAGGTCTTGTGAGAGGAGTAAATTCTCACTTCTCCCAACACCCCACTCCGGGGAAAGAGTCTTCATAGAGTGAAGCAACAAAGGTTGGCTTTGGAGCAGTAGGGGCAGGGGGTGAATGGTGAGTTTGTTGTTTGAAGGATGATCTTGGGAAGACTGGCCCAGAGATGCAGTGATCTTGGTCTTCTCCCCGTATGGGCAGCTATATGGAGAAATACATCCTGGGCAGAGCTCAGTTCTAGCATGTCCCAGCAGGGACAACCATAGAGGTGAAAACCTAGAAAGTTTGGATGTGTTTACAAAAATAAAACAAACAAAAAAATGTCATAGCCTTCACCTGCTTTGTGGCTCCAGGGTCTTCCCGTGCTTGGGCAGTCATTTTTACAGCTATGGGCTAGAAGTGATTCTTCTCTTTAGCTGGGTCTCACAATCACGTGACTCCAGAAGCATGGAGATTTGAGGAAGAACTATTGCATGTCATGAACTTTGCTGCTGAGGGGCCCTCCTCTACTGGACAGAAAACCTTCCCACCTGAGCAGTACTTCCAGGAGACAGTCTGACTTGGGAGTCAGCAGCTGGCCTGAGAGGCTCCAAGTGTTCGGAGAGGATCAAAAAGCTCCCCTGGTAGTAAATCTTTCACCTGCCATGTTACTCACTGGGGCTTGTGGCCATTCCTCTGAGGTCAGCCCCAGGTCAGGATTTCTCCTGTCTCTTTAGTCCCCAAACCTAGAGATTTTTGTCTTATCTTTGACGCCATCTTGACACGGAAAACAAATTATGGCCCAATTACCCTTACTGCGAGGGGCTGGAGCCACCTTAAAAAGCCAGAATTATCAGGAGCTTCCTTAAGAGTGGGTAACTAGAGTGGGGTACGGGGTGGAGAGGAGGCGCAAGGGCTCAAGGGGTTCCCTGGCATGGGGCTGCCTTTGCTCTGCTACCTGGCATGGCAGTAGGGGACATTCCATCCAGCCCCATCCCATCCTGTCCAACTAACTCTGTCCCAGCCATGCTGCTCCCTGGGCCTCCAGAGAGGCCAGAGCAGAGATGGGGCTCCCTGCTGCTCCCCAACAGCTCCTGCCTGTGAGGGATCCCCTTACCCATGCTTCCACCAGTCCTGTGTCACCAGCTGGGGCCAGGCCATGGAGAGCCTGACAGGAGACGGCAGCCCTGGCCCTGGCCATGACCTTCTGGGTGACCTTGAGTGAGTCTGCTGGGCCTGGGGGCTGGCTGTGCCTCTCGTCCCAGGCCAGGGACATTTTGGCACTCACCCCAAAGAAAGGCACAGAGCAGCATCATGGCTGAGCTGCTGTAACAACTGCCCTGAAACTTCACACAGTCCTTTTGCTTCCCCTCTTCCAGTGACAAACTAAACACTCCTCTGCCCTGTGTCTTGCAGATCTTGCCCAGAGCTGTGCTGTCCACCTGAAACCAGTAGCAGTTTTTGGTGTGCTGAGCTGGCTCCCAGTCCACAGACTGGACCATGGCCATCAAAGGGTGCTACCTGAGCCTCCCTCCCCAGGGAAGGTGGTTGTTGGGTGTGTGTGGAGCCATGTCCTTTCCAGGATGCAGCCCAAGGAGCAAGGGAATTGGAGCTGTGTAGAAATGTCAGATGCACTCCTGGCCTTCCAAGGTATGGTCCAGGTACCCTCCACTGCAGAGTGAGCGGGTGGCT